>JAJDMX020000235.1:0-64709 GCA_022345685.2 Nothomitra cinnamomea | reverse complement strand
CTAAAGTTCTGCCCAGGCCCTCCCACATCTGGGCTTAGGTAAGCGAAGCGACCAACCAAAAAAGGATGTGCGGGCCTGGGAATCTGAGGTAAGCAAGACCGGACAAGAGTGGCTTACCTAAGAGAAACCTCAGGATACCGAGAAGAGCTTGAGGACCCAGTCTATAAATTTTAGGCAATATTGAAATATTTTTATTCCGCAGCAGCCTATTTTCACCACAATGGCTTCGGTGCGCTGCGCCACAGGTTGTCCCCGAGCCTCAGCCGAAAAGCCGTGGAGTACTCACATCTCGGCAGTAGAAGTCTGCAATTTTACCACAAGTACCTGCCACAAACTAAACGCTATTTCACTTTCCAAAAAAACTGAATCTGAGTAAAATGAACATTGGGTTTCCCTCCCCCAAAAAGGATAATTGAGGGACAGTAATGAAACAATAATACAAATGAGTGGAACTCTGCGCAATGACCGGAATCACCCTAAATAAAGAGTATCAGTATCACCACACCCCGAAATGGTAGTTCCACACTACTGAAATAGTACGGCCACACCCAAGCAATCCTCAACTTAGATTCTCATGTCATGTAGAATTTAGTAATATTCTTAAAGAGTGTTAAGTCATAAGAACTGTTAATTGGTATACTATTTCTAGCTTTATATGTTTAGAATTAGACTAAATGCACAGGTCGTCGCTACATTTCTGTTTTGGCATACCGTTGGTTAGGGGTTGGGAGGTCAGGTTGAATCACTATTCTCAGTTAAGTGAAGCCCCGGCAAAACACTAGCAGTGCTTATTTTCGAGCGATTTCATTAGCTTCTATCGACATGAATATCTCTAGTCGTGGCGCTTCTGCAAATTCTGTATTTTCCGGGACTTAACCAAATGCAAAGATGCTAGCTAACTTTTTGAAACTTCGGTGGTAGTTGCAATTCTCGTTTCCTATGCAAAGTAATAGCAGCTATAGTATGGTACTTAGCCAGACTTAGGCATCGCTTAAATAAAGCAGTGTGGCACTACTGTTTCTGGGTGTGGTGATACTGATACCCTAAATTCTGTTAAATTTCTCTGCTCAGACCCACTAAGTGTTGGCTTTTTATTAACATTCCTCGAAATTTAAATCTAAAGTCGCGTGTTCGGTTTTTTCCCTTGGTTCAGATCGGTTCGTTTCGAAGTTTTTCCCAATTTAATTTTAGCGAGGCCAGTTAGGCGGGATCCCGGCCAACCGATTTCTCACATGACGTAGCCACGAACTAATCTAAGCCAAGTATCGCTAAGCATAGCCCGAAACAAGATTTCTAAGATTTCCAATTCAATGCAAGTCCAGCATTCGCCAACTTGGAGTCCCATAGAGGCTCGGCCGATGTAATAACCCCCGCCGAAATTGCAACAAACAAGCTCCTTTAAATTGACCACATCACCCGCGAGGCAGATCTCCATCTTATCTTTAGCTTAGGTGAATCTCCATGCGCCTAACTTCCGCATCGTAAACACCACAACAATCAAACTTCCACAATGGGTCTCCTCTCCCGACAGCCTTGGCCTCAACGTAGCGATGGCACAACGAGAACCCATCACCACAAACACCACGTTGACGTCGACGAGCTTCCCACTCGGCCCGCATTCAGAGAATGGTTTCGCATGACCTGGCTCGACCTTCTCACAATGGCCATTATGGGCGCCATTGGACTTGGCGTATGCTCTCTATCCTCTCTCACCTTACTCACCATCTAGTCACTAACCCATCTCCGCAAACAGGTCTACATGGCTCCGCCAGCACCCACACGCTCCTTTCCAATCACCTTCTCCGACGGCGAAATAGTTTATCCCGAATTTGCCTATCCCCTGCGCAAATCCATAATCCCCATCTGGCTCGCCGCCTTCCTCGCTTTCACCATCCCAACCGTCGTCATCCTGGTGATGCAGCTGCGAATCCGATCCTTCTGGGACGCGAACAACGCTATCATCGGCCTGCTCTACAGCCTAATTGCAGGAGCTGTATTCCAAGTCTTCCTGAAATGGTTGATTGGTGGACTGCGTCCACACTTCCTGAGTGTTTGCAAACCGAAGGCGGATGGGAGCCAAGCGTCGGGAAGTGGGTATAAACAGATCATGTATGATCGGAAGATTTGCACGGGGGATGAGAAGGAGATTAATGATAGTTTGGAGAGTTTTCCTAGTGGACACAGTACTGCTGCCTGTATGTCCTCCCCTCTCTTTCGTACTTTTGTCTTCAAGGTATAGATAGTTGCTGACGTAGAGGGTACTATCAGTTGCGGGATTTGTGTTCCTCTTCCTCTATCTCAACGCGCGTCTAAAGGTGTGGTCAAACCACCACCCCGGCTTTTGGAAGCTCATCGCTGCCATGGCTCCTCTCCTTGGTGCCACTCTCATCGCCAGCTCTCTGACGATCGATGAGTATCATAATTGGTATGATTGTTTGGCTGGCGCGGTCATCGGGACAATGATGGCGTTTGCGAGCTACAGAATGGTCTTTGCCGCCATCTGGGATTGGCGCTGGAATCACCTTCCACTTGATAGGTATGTTGGCTTCGGGTTTCAGGGAATGAGCGATAAAGGAGTTTTTACGAGATCTGCGGGGTGGGGGTTGACGGTGGGTGGGACTGATAATGGTATGGCGGGAGGGAATGGGTATCCTCCGGTTGCAGGGGCAAGAAATATGAGTGTGGAAAGGAGGCTAGTTGGAGCTCCACCGTCGGCAATGAGGAGAGGTGATCAGATGGTTTGAAGCGTTGTGCAGCTGTGATGTCCTGAGATGAAGTAGGTGCGAACAAGGTCTGGCTGCTTTATTTTCGATGCAATGGTTGTTGGTTTTAGGGTGCTTGTTGGCATACAACGACCGGTAATCCGTGTACATACTATAAAATTTCTCTCCGCCCTCGCATTCCCTTTATTCTGCTTTTTGCTTCACCCAAAACATACAAAGGGGTGGCGGGGATAGATTATCCTATGAATGTGATGACTTGTCCTGGCCCATATACAGCCGTTTATCCCTCAATGGCTGGTAGCGTGATATGGTTATCAAACCTCACACCCGCATGAGGCGCATGAGTCCCCTTATTCCTGGTCTGATTCACAGGCACTACAGCCAAAATTGATCCTCATGGCGCCTCATCCAGAACAGCAATAAGACAGAAACTAATATTCTATTGCCTCGTTAGGGCACGTACTCGCTCCACCATCCTAATTACTTGGAGAAGCTGTGTGAGTTCGGTGTATGTTATGTTGCGTGAGTTAGATGCAAACAGCCGTTGTAGCGAATGGAATTGAATGAAGTAAAAGGGGTTGGTTGCGTTGTCCCTTTAATGACGAGCTATATAGCTGTACGCCTGGGTCATTCCTGATAGTGGAGATTCACGAAACCGGGTTGATTGCGCCCCAATCAGACAAGATCACTTACAGGTATTGCCCTAGGCCTAGGGTAAGTAAATTTGCTGAGTTTTCTGCTCTATCGTGGAAGCTCTTAGCTGGCTGTAATGAATGATTGAGATGGTTGGCGCGAAAGGGCCAATTTACGAATGGACCCGCACATCCGTAATTATTGCAACAGCGTGTGAATGCAACAGACGTGAGTGGCTTACAAACATGCAAAGGATACAACGGAAGAGATGTGCGTGAGGTAAGAAAACGACAGCGGACAGCTCATTCCGTAGATTCCAAATTCCAAGACTGTCTCGTCTCTGTGCATACCTCCCTTTACAGAGCGGCGGACAAGAGAGTGGCTGCAGTGGATTATACAAACACCACTGAGATTCGTTTCTCCTCTCCGCTATCGAAACCAATGCAACTGGCGTAAAACCTCCCCTATTAGCTTTGGATTCTGATGTGGCACAAGATTGGCTCGGCACTTACGGAGCATTAATGGTGATCGTAAACGAAATAAGCGTATGAGTAATTCTCAGCTTGAGGGAAAAGGGGATACTTGCCCGGTGGTGATCCCAGAGGTGAGGCCAGTGATCGGTAGCGTGAGAACCTATCCGCCGTAACACGAACTACGCATGTCGGGATGACTCGAGTCACAGACGCTAGAAAACTCACGCGATCATTCGCCAATTCAATGACTTCAAGTCTCCGTTGCAGAGCCCAACGCCCATAACGGCCCCAACAATGCACTGGGTCGTTGAGATGGGAATACCTAACCTGGAAGCCATAACGACGGTGATGGCGGAGCCAAGCTCCATCGAGAATCCACGTGAAGGAGATATTAAGGTCAAGCGGTTTCCGAGGTTCTTCATTATGTTGTAGCCATTGGTCCAGAGACCGATGACAATGGCGACACTGGTTCAGCATTCAGCATGCACCGAAGCCAACAGCAAGGGCGAGCAATGAGTAGTGAATGTACACGGGTGTTTGGATTGCTCACGCACCGTAGACTAAAATCAATACAGGTGCCGGCGCCTTACTGGAAACCTTACCACTCTTCCAGATCAGGTAGATGACTGAGAGAGGCCCGGTAGACTGTGCTCGGGTGCGAGTCAATATTCAACTTAGCGGTGCAGAGCGGGGGTGAGATGGTGTTTCCTCACATTCGCAAGGTCATTGGACCCGTGGGCGAATGAATTGGTACAGGCAGTCAAGATCTGCAAGAATGCGTACAAGCTGTCGCTGGGTCAGTGGAGACATTCGGGTCAAGTCAAGGCTATCGCCGGTTCTTACTGCTCGGTCTTGTTGGGATAGTGAGCTGCCCTGCGTACATGTCCATGATTCGGGTGCGTTTGCCATAGACTCTCGAATCGTTCTTCTGGAGAGTGGCGACACCCTTGCGCACACCGTGCATGAACGCGTTGACAAGGATGCGCCCGAGGTTCCTTGGGTGGTACCACAGTGAGACCGAGGCCTTCTCCACCGCTGCTAGCTCGTACCCTTCCCCTTCTGATCTTGGGGGGGAGTTTTCTGATTTGGCGGTGGAGAGTATGCCCGTGGGGTGAGCGCCGCTTTCTTCGGCTTTCCTGATGGCCTTGGCGTGCTCCAGGTCCTCTATTCCCCTGGCGCTGAGGTTTGCTGCTTCGAGTTGCTCTCGGGTTGCAAGGCCACGGTAGTAGTCCCTCACGATCCGAGGATCCACACCTTCGGACGGGTGGGGAACCGGTCCTCACGTCCAGAGTAGGGGCCCAAGGAATAGATGATACCTGAGCTATTAGAATGTTGACCCGGGGCAAGAGCGCATTGGATGGGAAACTCACCACTTCAAAGTCCAGTCTTCCATTTTCAGCTTCCGGTAGAAGAACGGTACTAGAAAGGCAATGACCAAGAGGGCAATGGCGCCAGCAACACCAAATATACAACCCACCGTCTGGCTCGTGTTCCACGTGTCCAGTTTCAGAGTCGGCGTCCCTTTCCAGACGACCAGCATGGTACAAACCCCGGACCTAAGTGCGAAATATACCGGTACCAGGTGGAGATCCACTTAAGCGAGTCCTTGCGCTTCATGACCGCATACTTGATGGTGAGAAAGAGGCACGCGGAAAATGCACCAGCAATAGCAGGGGTGATGAGCCAGGAAGCGATGATCTGGGTGCTTCCTTTGTGCTCCAAACTGGTGGAGCACCATCTTGACTAGACGAGCGCGTCTAATGAATACTTAGAACTGCGGCGAAGTAGGAGTGGAGGTTTGCTTGGTAAGCAGAGGGTGTTTTTGACTCTGCAATGAGGGGTGGTGGATATGGGGATTGATTCACGTCGTCCGTCTGTAACCTTAAAACACTCTTGAAGCAAAAAGGAGTGTTGACATTGTAAACAGCAACAGGCCAATCAAACAGTGCGCCTTAGGGGCGTGCTCGCCCAGACATACGAGTTTCGGTGCTGAGAGTGCAAGCCAAGAGTCGGAAAAGAGTCGGAAGAGCATGTCGTCGCCGCCGGGATGTTATTACTTGGTGGCCCTTGGCGGAACCCTGGCGGAGTATGTCGCGCTGTGGTAGCCATTGGCCGCGTCAGAGGGGCGGGGCCTCGGCAGGATCTCGGCACTCCGCACACACGCAACCGACCGGTTCGGTGGCGCGAAGCCAGTTAGGGGACAACAAAGTATACGTGCTTGGCGCTGGCCGCTGGCTTGGCGTGGGTGTATGCCATACTGAGTACGCCTGAGCCGGAATTTGCTTTTTGGAAACCTTGGAGGAAATTACAGCGTTTTCTCGGTGGTGCGGGTGTTCTAGGCGCTAGCGACATCTAGCCCAAAGACAGACAGACACCCAGTCCCTGAACACCTGATTCGCCTTACTAGTTGTGGTGCTGGTGGACTGTGGGAGTTCGGTTCATACTCAGGGGAGAGCTAGCGTCTTGCCAAGTCTCTTTATGGTTAAGCTTTTCTTTGTCCTCACAACAAATGTGTTTATCGTTCTATGTTTACGTCGCCTCTTCTGCGCTCTTGTTCACCAACAGGCATGTCTCTAGTGTTCTTTACCAAACTTCGAACCAGGTAGGCCTTACTGAACAACATCCACAAACGTTCCCATGTGAATACATAACTAATGCAACCTCTTATTCTCGTCAACCGTATTTTGTTTGTGTCGGAACGTTCATTTGTTGGACAATTATCCGCATACATTCTAACATTTCAGCGCTTTAAACTCAAGCAACAGCCCATAACTTCACGGCAAAATGCCGTCCAACTCCCAGTTTAGGCTAGGCTCAAACGGCCCCTTTGCACCTAAGCCTGCAGCGGCCGCACCGCAGTCCTCCCTCGCAGCTCCGCCCCAGCCTCGCAAGTTAAGAGCTTACTCACCCTGCATTCATCAGTTAAACGCGAACGCCGCTGCTCTAGAGGTCCAAAACCAAGAGAAAGCCAACGCCATCCAAGAAAATCGAATCTCGGTACTCGAGGAAGACAAAAAAAGCCTCCAAGAATATGTTCAGAAGCTGAATCAAAATGTTCAGGATTTGCTGAAGGCCCTTGAGGAGAAGGATGCCCAAATTGATAAGTTGCAAGTACAAGTTACGAGCGCGGTGGAGGGGCAGAAGGACGCTTGGGCTGCGGTCTCGACTTTGTCCAAGTTGATGCTAAGGCATATATTTTAGTGTGAGAGACCCCCTTCGGCTTCGTTGCGCGCGTCGTCAATTGGGGCGGCTGGGCCCGCGGATAAATGCTCTAATGATTTAGTGAATGTATTCCTCGGACTGAATTGAAACGCCCGATTAGGGCTGCTGCTTCAATTCCACTCAGTTCGTTATCTCAGTGATCTATGGCTGGATCCAGAAACACTGACTCAGTCTAGTTCTTATTGACACTGGCTACTTTGTAGACTACAGCAGGTTTAATTTAAGATAAGGATTCGTTCAGTATCTCATTCGTCGCTGCACTACCTACTAGTGTTATCTGTGAATTATATTTCAAGATGTTTAGAACTAAGAAGCTCAACACCCACTACGTTAGTGAATGGGGCTTATAGTTATGCGATGTCCCCAAACTCTATCGCTACACCCACCTTTTCCCTAACGACACACCCTATCAAAACACAAAATCCACTTGCCGGCGCTCTAGTGATCTAGCACGGCCTCTGTGCAGGGGCCCTGTAATAGATCTCCAAAGTGAAGTCGCCGGCATTTTTCATACGATACCAAAGGGACTTGTTATCTACGCCACGGACATGAGAGAATTCCTGCACCCTTAGAAGCTCATTCTATACCATTCCGTGGAAGTTATTAATCCGGTTCGCTCCAGAAATAAGCTTTTGGCCGCCCGGAAAATGAGCTAGGGATAAACAAGTAGAGGGAACGTAACTTCCCTTGTGAAGATGTTGCGTGGCTAGCGTTGAAGTCGCCATTTTGCTATGCGTTGCCTCATGTTGCTGAACCTGGAGTAAGCTGGCGACTAGGCGAGGGGTGTGGGAGGGTGAATATCAGAAAAGTAAATCACGCCTAATGAGGCAGTCGTGGCTAATGAGACAACTTCATATTTTCTGTCAAAATGCAACTGCAGCCGAACTTAGTAACCAAAAATTGATGGCTGTACTTCTTGACGTCTTTAACGTGAGCTAGAGTGACAATTTATTTCCTTGAACCCTCGTCTGCATGTATGGTGTCAGTGTTCATGGTCCTCTGCTAAAACATGCTTTGGAGCCACTCTGCTCCCAACACACACCACCTGGGCTTGAAATCTCGCTGGCTAACTCTACTGGACAAAATTAATGGAATCTGGTACATTATTGGAGTCTCGTAGTGAAACTGACTTGGAATTGACTGTGCAAGCCATTTTCGATGCCTGAAATTGGGGATTTTTGGTGTGCAGGGGTACGGCGTTACCTGTATTATATAAAAACCAACTTAATTGAGTCTATTAGACTGTAGAAGTATAGACAGAAGGCAGTTCCCCCATTAAGAGGCGGGGTGTTGGGTCTATGTCATTATGTAAGGTAGTTCCGCTGGTGGGTATGCAACGCATTTTGCCTACTGTATCTCCCCAACCACTTCATAATTGGCTTTACTCTATGCTGTGGGTATACTCATTAGTAGCGCTTCCTTACCATATATTTTGTAGAATTATCATACATATGCCTGCGACGTAATAAAGCGTAAACGCAGTTGCCAAGAATTTTGTCTCGTTAGCCACGACTGTCTCACTAGCCGTGATTTACTTCGACGCGCTAAACTCGCCATGTGTTCGCCCGGGAAACAAGCACCTCCACACAACCTGCACATATTCCGACCACCCTCTGGTCACCCTCTGGCCACCTTCGCAGCTACAGCCCCAAGGCTAAGTGATGATGAATAAATAGGACACTCTAGCTCTCCATTCCACGTTTCTTAATTCTCTTCCATCCTATTCACATCACCGTGTCTGCCCACGATCCAAACCATCGAGCTTGCATACTCCGAACCGGAAAATTGACGCTCTAACAATCCCTTGGACAACCGGCAATATGGCGAATGTACCTTATCACCCTAAGGGTGTTGGGGAGGAAGCGAAAGTTAAGATGTCTATGACATCTGAGGGGATCGAGGGCGAAGCGAAGGCTATGGAGGTCGCTAAGGGGAAGGCGAAGGCCAAGAAGCCTATGTCACTTATAG
This sequence comes from Nothomitra cinnamomea, assembly GCA_022345685.2. Classification (NCBI taxonomy): domain Eukaryota; kingdom Fungi; phylum Ascomycota; class Geoglossomycetes; genus Nothomitra; species Nothomitra cinnamomea. Next base: position 55,690 of record JAJDMX020000235.1, on the reverse strand, counting down.
AGCAGGCCGCATACGATCTCACGAAGAAAGAGCAGCAAGCACCGGAGACAATGACTGAGCGGGAAAAACTTCTAGCCAAGGGCACTAAGTTCTCGAGAGCGATGCTCCTCAGGATGAGGCACGAAGAGGAGGGCGACGTCGATTTGGAGATATACGACCCTACGGGGTCGCCGTGTGTGGCTACGGAGGTATGTGATCTAGTAGAGGAGCTCTATGAGGAGGTACAGGAGGGGGCTTTCTACAACATAATTGCGGAATCCAAGGAGATAATTACTTATCTTAAAAAGAAGTCGGGGGAGTCGAGCGAAAAGAATTGAAGCGGCAGTGCGATGCTGAGCAATACGCCGTATGTGTCAGTACTGGTGTAGTATCAAGCGCAGTGCTGAACTACTCTTGATTCGGCTGTCCTCTAGTCTATGGTGCATTAGAAACTAACAGTTAGACTGTAGTCTTCTGACTGAGTCGAGGCAACGGCGCAAGCTATTGCCCGAGACCGCTCGATAGTAGTTAATATGATATACATGATAGAAACGTAGTTATCTACATGGGAATATTTTAACATAGACTCACCTAATGACCGTACTGTGCAACGTGCTACAGCAGCTATTATGCGCTTAACAGAAAGGTCGTTAAATAATGACTCGGGTTGTTTGGACTAAACAAGCCGGTACTCTGGAAGTCCCTTTACGAGCTCGGATCGCAAGGGGGGAAAGGGTGATTGGTGGCTTGGGGAGAATCTTGGGGCGGGGGTTAGTCTAATAAATAAATTCAATATTCCAAAGCTGCACAACCCTAGCTCCCGTTCTGAAACTGAGGGATATCTACCAAGGGTAAATTGTCTAGAAGAAAAGTCCCCTTAAAGGTGCCAACGTTTAGCCACTAACCCCAAGCCAACAATCTCCCAACTCACCTAAATAACGGTTAAACCATACATAGGATCCTGAGACGTATCCAGCGGCAGGTAGAGTCGCCTTAAGCACCTTTAATCCAGGGTTCTTGGACGGTCATCGGATCCAGCTCGGTTCTAGCTACAGATAGCACCTCAATCAGAACCTTCAAGCCATCAGATATAAACCCGGTGACCAGCCAAGGTATTAGACACTGTTCAGGTCCCATAGCTGGACCCTCAAGGGTATCTGCTTAGGGAAAGAAACCTCGCATAGTATCCCCGCGTATTTGAGTCCAATTCACCGCCGGCTTAACTCATAAGCCGTTGCATCGCCGCCTTGAATATTTCCTCCCTTGGTGGTGTTCTATATTGATAATCGATCCCAGCACAAGGGCTAAACAAAGGTACCTAACCGCCACGCTTTATTCAAAGAGTTTCGGGATCACGCCAGTAACTAGAGCACTGCTGCCGACTGTGGTTGCACAGCCGGTATTACCGGTCTACCTTGACTAAGGTTGGCGCTAGACAATAGCGCACTTGGGTTGGCTAGCTCCGAGGTGTGTTGAAGTAGGGGGTATCACGGCAGGAACGAGATGGCAAGGTGAGCAGAGTCTTAATTGCCTTTTTTTTTTGTCAACGTACAGCCGGGGTCAATAAGTCACGACTTATGCATTATCATCTCGCACACGTCGATAGCCTGACTTGTTTTGCATTTCGTTGTTTAGTTGAGAGAGCCTATTACTGAGATTAAGGGTAACGAATAGGGGAAAATGCGAAGAAAGTCACCAGCTCTCCCAGACGAACATCGAGATTTGATAACCTTTCCATCCGAGAGGGCTAAAGAACGAAAATAAACAGACACATTCAACGTGGCCTCAGTCAAAACTGCTCCTCAAGCCAGCTGAACGCCTCCCGCGGTATGCTCCGACGCGCCCCTCATCACCCAGCATGCGGCCAATCATTCGACCAAGTATTCAACTCATACGACCCAATCGGCAGCTTCCTGATCGACGCAAAAGACTCCACCAACAAATACAACCTAACCAACAAACACGGAAAGATCCCAACCCCGAAAAACACGCCGCAGGACTTACTAAACACCCTCCTAAACCCCCTTGTACCCTTCCCTTCCAACGCCACGCTAATCCACAGTGATAATACGAACATCGAATACGCCGACGCCGTCAACGCCGCGCTGATCTGCCACAACCGCCGCTCCGGGACGCTGGGGAACGTGTTATTCCACGCGGCCAAGTGCGTGCCTCCGTAGACGAGGCCGACGAAGGAGATGGCAAGGCCTTCGAGCTTGACGTTTTTCCGCCCGCGCCAGAGCCGCTTGTACGCGTTGCCTAGGACTTCGAAGTAGTCGGTTCGGATGGACTTGCCGTACCCGCAGAGGCAGCGGTACATGTACTTGCCGAGCCCGGCGCGGGTGGTGAGGAAGGCGTGTTCGGCTTCTTCGTTGGTGGCTTTGGTGGAGGAGGCGTCGTCGGCGAGGGCGGCTTCGTCTGCGATGGCGTCGCCGGCGGCGGGAGGTGTGGTCTTGGTCGCTTCCTTGCTGGCGGGCGGGGTGGCTGCGATGGTGTTCAATGGGTTGGTCGGGTCTGGCGCGTCAGTGCCTTGGATTAGGCGTCGGACGTATTCGGCGTCGAGGCGGACTTCGGTCGGGAGGTCGACATCGACGGGCTTGTTCCACCAGGTGATGTACATGGCCACCGCGCAGAAGGTGTGTAGCACGGTGTGGAGTTCGAGTAGCGTGACGGGGAGGTGCCCGGCGGTGCGGCCGATGACTTGGATGATCATCCAGAGGGCTTGCCAGAATACGATCGCTTTGGCGAGGGAGTTGGCATTGCTCTTGTCCCGAACCTCTTCGGTCCTGATGGGCGGGAGCAATTTCCATTCCGCCAGCTGCAGGACTCCATAAGGGGTCAGGGTTAGAGGCTTGTTCGTGTCTGGGACGTCGGCGTTGGGAATAACATCGGGGCGTTTGCCGTTTTCGCCGTTTTCACCGCTCTTCTCACCCGTGGTGGTCTTCGTCGCGCCTTTGGTCTCTGCTGGCTCGATCCCATCTCTGGTCTTCTCGTTTCTCGACTCGGTCTCAACGCTGCGCTTGGCCTCGTCGTAGTCGGCTTCCCTGAGGGCGAAGCCTCCCATGACCGCGTAATAAGCAAGCGTCATATCCCACGGATGCCTTTTCGAACCCGGTCCCCTCAACAAACCTTGTCCCTCTGTCGAACCCTCTTCTATCAACAAACCGTGTTTCTTCAAGACGTCGTTGATCCGGTGGCGAAGGAGTCTCGCCGTCTTCCTCTCGTACGTCGCGATGGCCATAGCTCCTTCCGGGACAATCAGGGTAACGCATCCCCAACCGAGTTTCCGGATCGACCTCGAGGCGAGGAAGCGTCCGATGCGATCATTTTTCTTGAGGGCCGGAATGGGGACAAATCTAGATAGGGTGCGGTTGATCTTGTTCTCGGGCTCGATGTTGACATGCACGGTGGTCCAGGCACAGAGGAAGAGCGTGATGACGCAGCTGAAGACGAGTCCTAACGTGCCGCGGGTTTTGGGTCCAGCTACCCATTTGGGTTCGTATTGCCCCTCGGTGTTGGAGTCACCCACGGCGAGAGTGTCGTTCGTTTGGGCGGCAGCGACAAGTGCTTGCGCAAGGGTGAGGAGGAGCAGAGCCGGCAGCGGTAAGCCGCACGCGAGAATGTCGCGGAACTGGATTTCATCGGTGAGTAGGTGAACAGTAAGGTATTATCTGCCACTATCAAAACTTTCTCTACGTACCTTCATAGCTGCGGTGCGATGCGATGCGATGCGAGGCGAGGAGATCGGTTTGTGTAATTTCTCGTAATTTTATTTCTTCCGGCGGCGTTCTTGGGCAGAGGGAGGAGGCGTGTCGGGGGAGGTGGGTGCGGGGATTGAATACCTTCCACTGCGGGTAGCTCCAATATGCACTGCAAGCTGCACCGAGTCGAAAAAGGCAGTCATGCTGCTTCAGCCTCTCGCAGGGCTATCCTCGCACGGGCGACCCGACGAAGCTGATGGCAGACCTGAGAGCCATGGCTAGAGCCAAACGAATAGAAACCTCACCGACAACGCCCTTCCACTTGGGTGGGTGGAATATGCACTTTCACGTTGCGCCGTACATATCAACCTGCCAAAAGGTGACCCGCTAATGGCGAGAGCGAGACATCAGCAGAGGTGGGGGGCCAGACCCATGCGCCCGGCCATGTTGGGCACACACCTCCGCAGGCGGACATTCACGAACCAAGGAGAGAAGCAAAGGAAAGTAGCGGGTCAAAATCGCACGGGACAAGAAATGTGATTGATCGCCCCGACTACCTTTCAGCTGCTCTATACACCCCTCAGTAAGGACGCATAACGAATCGCATCGATCCACGATGAGAGCGATCGCCTAATTAACTACTCGAAGCGAAAGGCGTAGCCGTACGACTCGCGCTATTCAATCTTACGATCAGTCGATCTGATATCGGTAATTGTACGAGCCCTCTTTTCCGCTCGCGCCCGGTTTGAAACCGGGCGTCGCGTCGGTCAGCTTTTGGTACGTACGGTACAGCACAGCGAACCTTGCTCCCAGCCCCTGATTAATTAAGCAATTTGCATGCAGCAGCTCGTTTGGTTTCGCTTTCCCCTGTTCGTTTTTCACAGCCGCAAAGGCGTATGCCGTATATGGTGGAAGCGTGCTGTACGCTAGGTCAGTGTGGAGGCCAGGAATCGAACGCAATTTTCCACGGTCGGACACGCCAAGTCCACAAGTCTGATCCTTTCGCGTCTAATTTCCCTCTTAGGCCAGCGGAGTACGTGAAAGTCTCCGAACCCTCCCGCCGCCACGCGAGTGACTGGCGTGAACCAACACACCGACCTCCAGAAGCGGACGACACGCATGCCCTGCAGTTGGCTAGAAAAAGCAATCTCCTGCAACTCACATCCACTCCACACCCTCATTCGGAGGCTTTTCAGCCCATAATTTCTCTCCCCCCCCTCCACCAAGCCACTGCATTGGGATAAGCCTTTTCTCTCCCTCACCGGGTGGTTTGCTCATAGGCTGGTTGGCGTGGCCCGCTCGAGAAGGTTCGACTCGTGCAGTCGCGTCCGCATGAGCCTCTTTTCCTATTCGTAAGCCAATTCCACTAAGGCGCACCTGATTGTCTCAGAGTCTCAGCCTCCACAGCGGCTCGAATACGAGCGAAATCCCCGTTCACGAAATTTGGCGGACCTAAGCCTTTCGCTTCGAGACGCCATAGGTGGATGTGATATGTGTTCTGCGATCAAATCTCTCCGACTCCGCGATCATGAAGCTTTGCCAAAATGACCAAGTGCACATCGTGCTCTCAAAATATCTCGGTGATGAACCTTGGGGAAATCAAGCCATGGGGCCACCCGCTAGGCAGCTTAGTGGGTGTGCATATACGACCCGCTTTTCTGGACCGTGGTCTTTTTAAGGTCTAGGCTTGGCCTTGCGCTAGCCAACTGGCCCGCGGGATTGGTACCTCGGGCCGCTGTAGGGATCCAAAACGAGGGAACCTGGGTTTTGCGACACTGCCTTGACGCGCAGGAGATCACTTTTCCCTGGTCCTGGGACTTGGTACGCGGTGGACAAAGGGTGTGTTTATTAAAAGTTACATCTCTCGGAAGGTAGGTATATACGAAAAGGAAATCCCAGCCTCTTTTTTCTCGATGATCTCATCCTTCTAGTAATTATCCACCCTGCGGAAAAAAAAAGAGGAAAAAAAGGCATGATTGGTTGGGGAGGCTCAATCTCTGCCCTTAATTACGCCTTCGCGCCGCATGTATTTCGTCATCTCCACACTAAAATTAGGCGAGAGGAGCGACCAAGTACACTACGCACGCCATCGTGTTTAGCTACCCTCATTACCTTTAAATCCTCTGCGCGTAAATGCGCGCGTAGAAAAATTTAATGCCCCGGAAATATCTCCATCTCAAAAACCTGTCATGCCTAGGCGTTTCATGCAATCTCGTAGTCCATTCACATCATCAGCGCGGCGAGAGCGAGCGAGATCACGCCAGCCGCAACGGCGGGTCCAGTTTTGCTGAGTGATGAAGCAGCGCCCGTAAACGGAGCGAGCGGTGGCGCGAGGATCTGTAGGACAGGGAAAAGTTAGGGAGCTCGCATATACACATTTTCGTAGAGCCACCGCAACCCACCTTATCAAGAACATGCGCAACTCCATTCGCAGTAATCAAATCCGCAGATACGATCTTCGCCTCGTTGATATAGGTAAAACCACCCTTAATGCTAACTGTCAATGTCGCGCCCGACTTCGTGGTCAATTTCTGGCCCTCCGTGAGTGTGGGTAGGTAGCCTGAGAAGTTCGGGATGATGTGGTTGGAGAGGAGTGAGTTGAGCTGGGACGGGCTGGAGGAGTTCCCAGTGCCGGCGGCGTAGGCTTCGTTGGAGACGGAGAAGATGGTGACGCCATTGGGATTGTCGAGGTCAGAGGATAGACCAGCAGTTGCAATTCCGCTACCGAAGCTGGTTTGGCCGGTTTGGGTGAAGGTCGTGGTGAAGGGCTGGGGGAGGGTGAAGAAGCTGCGAGGGAATGGCGTTAGTATAGTCCTATGGCTCTCTCTCTCTCTCGAGTGCGAAGAGGCTAAGGTTTTTTTTTTAACTTACTCGGTGACCGTATGGATGAGTCCGCCATCATATGGTATGTCCGAATGGATGACACTGACGTTGGACCCCAACCCCGTGAAAAGCTGGATGGGATGCACCTTGCCCACCTGGCGGCGATAGTTGTTGCCACTGGTTCCATGGGTTACAGCCACATTGGAATTGTTCGCCGGCCCAGGTACATTGACCGGATTGACGCTTCCCGGCGCCGCACCCATCGAGGCCGCAGTTGCGGCGTTGTTACTAGTCTGGACGGATGCCGCCTCCGTTATGTTGCCGGGGTCGGTGTGTGCGCGACGTATGAAACGGAAAGGTGAGGAGGTCGAGTTGAAATTGATGACGGCTTGATCCGTGGGTGCGAATACAGTCTTGATGTTAGGATTAGAGTAGATTGCCACGAGGCGTGGATCGCTCTGGATCCAATCTGCGAATTTGGAGGCATTGGCGTTGCGGAGGCCCTCGAAGAGGGTTACTGCGTTGGTACCGATGGCGGCGCAACTAACGAGCGAAAATGCGAGAACGAATGACCGCATTGTGGAGGAAGGGGTTTGGCGTGTACGAGAGTGCTTCCGAATACCTAAACAAAAACTTAAAAACGAGAGGTGGTCGAGAAACACAACAAGTAGACAGGTGTATCGCGTAGTAAAGAGACCGTATGCACTGAAGTCGTTGAAGGAGGATGGGACCACCGAGGAGAGAACGTTTATACATGCACCACAGCCGTGCGGGCTAAGGACACGGCACGGGGAAGAAAAGGAAAGGGTCTGCGCGTTCGGATGAGCACTAAGATATTGATGGCTGTAAGCGAGAGCTGTGAGTGGAGGGCTCGGGCACTGAGCGAATTGGGGGCCCATACGCCGGCGCCCTGCAAGTGTCGCAAAACGGCAATTGTCTAGCACGCATGCAACGACAAACCAGACCGCGTCACGTCTGCAGATTGCGGCGGGCAGAAACGAACGTGAGAGGGCAGACTTGCAGATTGCGATCGGAAGCGAATGGGAGAGAGCGTCTGACTGCAGATTTGTCTTAGGAAATGAAATGAAATAAATTGGATGGGTGAGAGAGCGAAGATGGTGGAGCGAGGGTTGGGTGTGTGGGTCTGCGGCTTTTGCGCTGGCAGGCTGCAGCTTACACTCAATATGTCTCTCTTCCACCCCCCATTTCCCAGACATCACATCAAAGCTAATTCGTCAGCCTACCTCCGGTCTCGAACCGCCCAAAGCCGCCCAAAGCCGCCTACCCTACTTCAGGTCTAGTGTAAAGTGCCGTTGCGCAGTTCTCACTGCAGGCAACACACCTGACAGCGTGCAGGAGAGCCCACGGAAGAAGCGGAACGTGCCACCACGTCAAGGCCCTCCGCAGCAAGAGCGACGCTCCCCATTCGCGTGTCGAGAGTGGAAGGGGGAAGCAAGCAGTCGATCGCCCTTGCCTTGGGAGGCTATCGGCGCAGAGAAGCCAAAAGGCCTGAAGCCCCCCTCCACGCGCGGCGTCGCCGACCGAGAGGGCTTGATGCATCTATTTTCTTTTTAGATTTCAACAACCATCGATCTCAACATCAGCTCACCTTAATATTCTTCGCGCCGGGCGCCCTTTCCTCCACCTTGCCTCTCTCAACGCGTCGAGCGCCTATTGAAAAAACTCGAATAGATCGCCGACCTTGAATCATCGAAACCAGCCATGAACTCGCAAGCGGCTAGGGATACGTATCGCCTCCTGGTGCGGTTCTCCATGCCACATGGAAACGCGACGAAAGACGCGATCTCGCTCCCGCAATCCCACGGCCTGATTCTGATCTCGTTATACTCCCTGATGATCAAGTTGACCATCACCCAGTTCTGGTGCCTGATCGTACTCCTCGGTGTCGCACTCTTTATGCGGATGAAGCACTCGGACAACCGCGCAGCTGCCACGGTGGGCGTGTTCAATGCGCAGTCCTCGCCGACTAGCGTCGCCACGCTAGCGCTCCGCTATGTGCTGCACATGAAGGGCGAGGTGTGGTATCCGCTCATGTGGGTTGTGCTCGCTGTGATCGCTTTGGGAGCCTCTGTGTCCGCCTCCATCTTCCTCACGCCGTTGCTCAAAATCGGCAACGTCGCGCCCGTACGCCCCGAGGCTGTCTTCCTACCTCTAATTACTGCCAGTCAGGACGTAGCCGACACCGCAGCCATCTACTCGCTGGAGGTCCCGGGTGCCTTACGGGCAGTTGGCGCAGCTGGCAGCATCGGGAACAGTGGCAATGTCGTGGTGGAGGAGATCGATAGCACTGACGACAAGAACAACCGAATCGTCAACATCAACTACGGTTACAAAGTCTATGGTGCAGACTTCGGGCTCCAGCACGCCCCCGATCTCGTTTTGGATATAGCCGGCTCGTGCATCACGGACTACACATGGTATGTTAATACCACGGTCGAACCTTTCTCTGCCTCAAATTCGGCCATCAAGACGATCACCGACCTTTACTACCTGTGGGGCAACTCTAGCCAGCCGTTTCGGACGTCAAATTCAGACAACGGGCCGCCATTTGGTGTTTTCTTCCCCAACACCGAACTGTCTAACCTAGACAAGGGGATCTCCGTCTTCGGCATCGTGCCGTCGTCGATATGGAGATACAGCTTCCTCAATGGGACAGACCCGTGGTATCTAACCCGCGATAGTTCAGATTTCTATACGGGGGCGCCATTCCCTTTCCTTGTGCGGTCGCAGCGGCCCCCGCTCTCTTGCTCGGAAACAGCGATCTGGTCCTTCCGTGGTAACAGCTCCAATGTTTTCGACCTGGATCAGGTCCCAGGCCTGAACCTACCGCCGGTGCTCACAGATATGTTCAAAGAGTTCCTTGGTGCGCCTATGGTGATGAATACGGGCATTCGGCTCGGCCGGTTATCCCTCGCGTCATCCGCCACGTCAGCCCTAGGCTCAGCCTTCAACGCAAACTCGTCCAGCATCCACAATGACCTCGTACGACTCGTGAATGCCTCATACATTGCAACCCGGAACGTCCTGGCCGACACCACCACATTCAGCAACCTGTCGAGTCTAGGCCTCACCAACATCGCGCGGGGCGCGAACGGCCAGCCCCGCGACGGTACCGGCGACTTCGTCGTCTCCAGCCCCGATATCATGACACTCTCTGTGCGCGCGCTCATCATCGTGCCTGTCATGCTAGTCGTCGCCATCCTGCTGTTGTTCCTTATCGGCAAGCTGCCCGCACCTTGGCGCATATCACAAGCGCTGTACGCCTCGATCATTTATAGCCACCTGCACGAAAAGGCTGGGGCCAAGGCTGAGGTGACGGCTAAGCCGGACTGGCAGCGCCAGTCCATCGCCGCGTACAACGGTCGACCGGGAGATGCCGTGATCCGCCCCGAGTACAACGAAAAGGGTGAACTTGTCTGGACTGAGGCCGGGAGAGCTCCTCCTGCCGCAGAGTGCGTTCCCGGTTCCCCTTAACGAATCCCAGTACTCCCTGACTCAGACCGTAGCTTGAGGCTAACACGAGTGTTTCGTAGGTCCAACTCCGGGAAGACTTCCTCTACAGCAGAGAACGACCCTGCAAAAGGCCAACCTGACATAGCTGTTGCAGAAACAAGGGCTCCTGGTGATGGTAATGTTTGAGAATGACAATCATTGGGGTTTTCTGTTTGCGGGATAGGATAACGCGGGCCTTGGCCAATGTGGATCCCAATTCAGTAATTTGGTCCTCAACGCCGACAAGGCTGGGTGAATTTTGATGGATATTTTGGCGCCTATGTGAAAGGAACGGACAGCCTTGTGATGAGGAGCTTCACGATGCTCTTTAAACGCTCGCTTTTGTATTGGCTGCTGTCAGTAGTGCTATCGGGTGTACTATTTTTCCTAGCAGTTTGATAGCTTTAGTTTAGCTCTCGGGTTGTAAAAGCGCCCTGATGACATGAAGTGGGATTGGAGGTTTATGAGCTAATCAGAGCCACAAATTTCAACGAGGAAATTACGGAAAGCCAACGAACGGCAACCCTATCTCTTGCTTAATATACTCTAGTACACCAATGACCTTCTCATCTTCAAACCTTCGACCAACAAGCTGCAGTGAAACTGGGAGCCCCGCGAACTTATCTGGGTCATCTATCTTTTCATTAGCATCCCCGCATCATCTCCGAAAATACACAACTCACACAGCTTCCAATTATCCCTATCTACATCATTCATAGCCTTATATTTCTTCCCGACTCCGTCAACCTCCGGATCAACCTTACTAACTGGAAACACCAATGCTGGATAATCGAGTAGATTCCACTGGCTTGTATATCCCCAATATTTCGCCGTGTTATGCAGTGGCGCCACGCCTGGCGCTGCCGGGCACAGGATCACATCCATGACACCCTCCAGTTCATTGGTATCGCAGGTTTTGCTTGTCGCGGTTCCATTCCATGCCTTGGCGTATTCTTTCCGATACGCCTCCCGCTCCTCTTGCCAGTACCAGAGCTCCTGCATGCTCAGCCGCTTTACACATGGGTTATCCTTGATGATCCACTTTGTCAGCGGACGCCATGGCTCTCCCGAGGCCGCCATGACAGACGCATCTTCGGCACCGCCGTCGGTGTAGTAAAGGCTGGAGATTATGGCCCAAGCTTCGTCGTGTAAGTGGGGCTCAAAGTCAACAACTGAGACGTTCGGAATAGTTTTGATCCGAGAAACGATTGAGCGGAGAGCGCGGGTAATTGGGGGATGGGGTTTGACGACGTTGTCATGCCAGATAACTCCGATTTTCAGGGGCTGATTGAGGGATATTTGGAAGGACGAGTTCCAGGGTAGGGATATGAGCGCAGGCTCAGAGAACCACGGCTTCGTGTCGATAATCGTTTTCATGAATAATTTGATGCCATCAAGACTGCTACTTAAAGGCCCGATGACTGAAGCGACAGGGTCTGCTCCTGCCATTATGGACGACCACCCGTCTGTGGGTATGCGGAAGGCCGTTGGCTTAAACCCATAGATCCCGTTGTTAGCTGCAGGGCTGCGGATGCTGCCTAGTATATATATAAGCTAAAGAAACAGCCTCGTAAAGCAAACCTGTAACTTGCCTCCGACATCCGTCCCTATACCCAAACAACTGCCCCTTAGCCCTATCAAGGCACCCTCTCCACCCGAAGAACCCCCAGCTGAGACGTCGTTGTTGTACGGGTTGACAGTGATTCCGTATAGATTACTATCAGTCTCCAGATGCATCATACCCTGAGGCTGAGTAGTGCGAGCGTGGAGGACTGCCCCAGCACGCCACAGAATCTCCAAAACGTGAGCGTCTTCTTCGGCCACCTTACCCCACCAGGCTACATATCCTGCGTTTAAACCTAGTCCTTTCATGCCAATGTGTTCTTTCACGCTAATCGGTAGGCCATGTAGTGGACCCAGCGGCTTCTTGTACCGAGCCAAGTAGTCGTCAAGATATTTGGCCCGGGCCAAGGCTCGCTCTGGGAGGAGCTCTGTAATGCAGTTCGCCTACGCGCATGCATTAATGCGGAAAAGAAGATATCACGCAGTTCAGAGCATACCAGTTTCTGGGCAAGGCCCGCGCGACGGAGAAAAGCTATGGTAACAGTGGTAGCTGTTAGTTCACCGGACGCCAGCATGCCCAAGAGATCCTCTGGCGATGTCTCGGTAATTTGGATCTCTTCGTGGCTGAGAATTTCGCGTGGAACAGAGATAACCGACTTGGGAAGATTCTTGGGAAGTTGTGGTATGTCTGGCTGTACTCGAGCGATGCTTGCGTCCCTATGCTCCTGTGCTTCTTGGGCAATATCCTGCCACGGTCTCTTCTGCTTTACCTTTGTCATCTGGGCCATATCGAACGTCCGTAAGCAAAAGATAATGGATTCAAAACTGTTCCCCGCAGTTACATTTTGTCGTCGTTGCCTGCTGCCGCCCCGCGGATCGTAACCAGCTAAAGCAGCCTCCACCGAGCAGCCAATCGCTGATCATCATTTTAATGGACAGTCTTACCAAATTTGAGCGCAGAATTATCAGCCGCCACGGGTGAGATTTCACCTGATTTAAGCAGACCAGGTCAGTGATTAATCTAATACGGCCATGTCAAATTAAGGGTCTCGGTATTGCCACGTGTGGAAGCGTTAATGCCACAAGAAACCGCTTAGGCGAGCCTTAACTAAATTTTAATGTGTAAATCCTAATTTTAATGTTGCTGGAGCTGACCTCACACTTTCATACCCACCTATCCACCTTGTATCCTTCAAATAACGCTCATTATAGATGTATTATGATATGTGGGGATAAAGCCGTTTTGATGAGGCTTCAGGAGCCTGTGTCTAGCTGATCACTCACTTAAATAAATTACTGAGATGTCTGTAGGTCCCACTAAAATTACCTCACTTCCAACCTCAAGAATCGGTCAACAACCTTGGCTGAAAATTAATCTCAGCAGAGTAAAAGATAGACTATGGTTTCCAAACTAATTAGGGGAAATTCAAATAAAGTAGCAGATATCCTGGATGTGGTGTCGATGTTCTAAGAAACCCTATAGAAATACTCCGTGGCACTAACGAATTTCCTTGTGGCGTTAACGTTTCCACACGTGGCAATACCGAAACCCTAAATTAAGGGTCAAATCCGATCTAATCTGATGTTGCAAGCGCTGACTCTCCCTGTATCTACTCTCCACCACCATCCACCTCACGTCTCCTTCCCCGTCTCACAACGATCGAATTCCCCTCTAGCTTTGCAAGTCTCGTACGCTCTTTTATCGTGCATACACCACCCCGCAGATAACCGAGTCTCGGCGTCAACTAATCACCCAATAGCCTCCTACTAGCCCTTGAGGCCGGAATCCCGTCCCATTGGAATTTACAGCTCCTACGAGAAATCAATTGCTTCCTCTGCAGAGCACGATTGCAAAAATACAAGAAAAAATTGCGTTCTAGCCCCCTTTGGGTGCGTTAAAGCCCCGGTTCTCTAAAACTTTTTCAGTCGTTCCTTCAAAAGCTATAAAAAGGGTCTTGCTATTACGACAGGGCAAAACGTTAGTATGACAGGCCGGCTAGTTAAGCGAAGCCTATGCCCAGTTGAAGAAACGGGCCGCAAACACCGCATCAAAATTACACTGCAAGTTTGAGGCTTTCATTAGGTAATTTGTATCCAGAATCTTAAAACATGTAACGTAATGGAAATTCTTTGGATTTTGCACCCATCGTGCTCAACAATATGCTGCACTCATGTGTTTTCCACTGAGGTTGCTCAGGGAGGACGCTCGCTAAATTTCATTGATTGTCGCTAACGAATTTAGGCCATTAGGTGCCCAGCTCGCTTATTTCTTAGGCACTCGATTGCCTGAAGCCATTAAGATCAGAGCACTAGCAAGGACAATTGATGCAAGGCGGTACTGGCATATTTCCTTCCTCTGCAAATGTGGAAGCTCTGCTGATATATCAATTCAATGAAATCTATCGGCCTTCTAACCATGTCTTAATATTGCAAAATACCCTGAAGTAAATAGAAGCTCATGAGTTGCGGTCAGGCAATCGTTTAACTAGGACCCTGTCGCACTAACGTTTTGCCCTGTCGAAATAGCGGGACCCTATAAAAATTGTCCACGTCCCCAATTCGTGTGGCGAGGCAGTTCTCGACCTGCTCTTTCAACTTGCTAGCTTTCTGCAGTTAATATCTAAACGCATTTGCAAAACGATCTAAAGCATTTTGAAAGGACTTCAACTTATCTGTCGCCTTTTCAGTTGCTTGACTTCGCACGACATCCGGGTGGGAAAGGATTGAATAGAATATGCAGTAAAATCCCTCAGCCATTTTGTTAAAAGGGAAAAATCTTTCTGGGGCTTGTGGTATGGGAATAATGATGTGTCTGTCGTTCTGCAGCTTTAATTGGGGGAATACTTCTAGGGGGACCTGTTAGTTCCGTTTCTATCGACTGTGTTTACCGTTCAGTTCACCGCCCGCGTAGGCATATTTTGTTGATATAAGAGGTGGAACGACTTTCCTGATTACTGCTAGGTGTATACAGGCACTAGAGTTCCTTATAGAGAGCAAGAGCATGTAGGCAAGAGAGAAAAAATTCGTATAGGCCGCAGTGATTGATGTTGTATGAGCACAAGAAATAAGACAGCACACGTAGTGGTTGTTAGCCATAGTTACCTGGTGGCAACTCTGCTGTGGCTCCATAGCGGGGTACTTTAAGCGGCCGTGCGTGCAACGTGCCTGTTTGGAGATGTTCACGAAAGCCCTCAACGTCAGGGCACGCTTCCACTAAGTCCTGTCACTGTTTGACCTATCTGGGCGTAGGCTCCGTGTTCCCAATTATCGCAACAGTTAAATTCCACTAAATTTTGTTGACTAACTACCGTGCATCTCATCTCTGCTTGTGCCCGTTCACCCCTTACATCTTGCTTCTCGCCTTTCTTCCCCATTTCTCCAATCGCAGCTGCCTTTCCGCCCCAATCCCTTTCTCCTCCTCTGTAATCTTGCCTCTCCGCTTGGTTTTCCCACTACTGTCCCACGGGATCATCGGAATCTGCAGGCTGCTCTCCAGTCTGTTCAGAGTCCTCCGGCGGATCTGCAGGTCCCCCATCCGCAGGTAGTTCCTCGGGTGATTCGGGCTCTTCAGGCGCTTCAGGTTCTTCAGGTGCTTCTTCAGGCGCTTCCGGTTCTTCAGGTGGTTCTTCTGAGGGTTCTTCTGCAGGTTCTTCAGGTGCTTGGGGTTCCTGTTCACCTTCCCCCTGCCCACCGGCATCACCGTCCCCTTGGCCACCGGAAGCATCTTCCTCCTGTCCACCGGTAGCATCGCCCCCTTGCTCACTGGAAGCATCTTCCCCCTGCCCACCGGCAGCATCATCCCCCTGACTACCGGAAGCATCATCCCCCTGCCCACCGGCAGCATCATCCTCCTGACCACCAGAAGCATCTTCCTCCCCACTGGCAGCACCATCCTCCTGCCCACCGGCAGCACCATCCCCCTGACCACCAGAAGCATCTTCCTCCCCACCGGCAGCACCATCCTCCTGCTCACCGGCAGCATCTTCCTCTCCACCCTCGTCCCCGTCTTGCGCATCGCCATCAGGATTTTGTTCCTCCACCTCACTCGGATCGACCTGAGGTTGCGCTTCGAACTCAACGTGCATATAAATATCCGGCCACGACTTCGAGCTGGCCGGGTGGTACCCCCAGGAATCCCCCTCCCACCTTCCCCGTCTCAAATACTTTCCTTTCTCAAACACGTAAGCTTGGAAGTTGGTTACCTTCCCCGGAGATATCTCCACCTCAAACAGGGGCATCGGGAGGATCCTCCCCTCAAGCCAACTCGAACCTGGCCCCGAATCATCGTGTTCTTGATCCGTCGCCATGATGATGCAGTACTGCCCCAGCATCTTCTGATTAATCGCAGCGATGGAATTATCGATGAAATTCTTGCGGATGTTAAATTCGTTATTCGCCTCGTCGGCGGCCGCTTTGACCTTTGCAGCGATATCCATGATATCGTCGGCAATCGACTTAGCAGCGTCAGCCGCAGTCACGAGAGTTTTTATTACCCCGTCGGGGCCGCCGCCTAGATATCGCATTGTTAGCGGAAAGAAAGGTAGCAGTTGCAATGGGGGTACTGACCTGCCATCACTATTTTCCCTAATGCTGCTGCCATGCTAGCGACGGACTTTGCTGCTTAACTAGAGAGGGTTTCTGGTCTTCGCCTTGTTTGGTAATAGAGTGAAGTGCAAGTGATGGAGTGTTTTGATCTGTCTAGGTGAATGGAGAAAGGCGCCGGTCTCACTTCATATATGCTAGAGCATCCCCCCAGTTTGCATATGCAGAGAGACGACCAGGCCCCTTTCCACCTAACCCAGCTGCTATTTTCGTGCCCAACCATCTCCCAAAGGCAGGTGTGGTGACACGCCAATACCAGATGAAACGAAGTCGTTCCCTCTTGAGTCAATTCCGCGACGCGCAGGGAAAGTCAACAACCAGCCAACTCACCCACCGTCTCACCCATGAGGAATGAGGCTGGAGCAGGGTTAATTAATTTACTTTCAGCTAGAGTTTGGGATATCTATTGCACGGGACGTGCTCGCGGCGGAGGGGTAGTGGTCAGCTTAGTGTGCACGTTTCGAAATGTCTACTTGGCGTGATAGCTCAGCGGTTACAGGGCGGGAAGAGGCGAGGGAGTGTCCACAGGGGGCAATTTTGCAAATACTTTGTTAAGCATGCATGCGTTTTACGTGAAGACCATGTACGCATGGAATACACGATCAAGTGCGAGGTGGCTATGCATGGTCAAAGCGTGCCTTTCGCATATGCAGGGGTTATAATTGGCGACGCTCACATAAGCAGCATGGATACGTTTTACGTGAAGACCAAGCACAGCCCTACGCGATAATTATGACCTATGGTGTAAAACGATGATGACGCTTGAGCCGCTCGATGAAATGAAAGTAGGCAAGATACAAAACAGGGTTTTGGGGTAGATAGGTGATCATTTCGCTGGTGCTACTACAGCCGCCACTGCGGAGAAAACCGCGATGCTGAGCTGAGAGGCCCCAAGCGGTAGCCTAGCCAGAGTTCAGGAGCGGCTCGCGTCGAATCATTCGGTTGTACGGAATATGCAGCCGGGTCTGGTGAGCCTCCCGACGCTGATCATTCTGTTACACACAACCGTTACCAAAACAGCGCCTGTCGGTTATGCCGCTAGGTGAGGTTTTGAATATTGATGACCCCTGGCTTTCTGTTTTGATATCTTACGTGAGTAGCAGCTCGGTCTCTTGGTCAGGTCACGTAGCTGCACGAGTTCGGAGATTACGTGTTTGTCGAACCTAGGTTTGGTTGGAGTTAGTCTAGCTATGTTTTCGCTGTTTCCTGCCGAAGCCCCCCTGAGAGCATCTTGGGGCCATCCCCGGTGGAGCGGAGGTCGCTATTTTTGGCCTGAACGTGCTCACCGGGGTGAGTTGGCTTATTTTGAAGACGTGGATATTGACTAGCCCCCACTTGAGTCCAAGCAGGGCTTATGCCGATCAAACTGTCGTTTGCGGCCGGCAGTGGTATGTCTATTACTTATCATTCATCTCCGGACATAAATACGGTCGGCTGCCGTCCACCTCAAACCTACATCGTAGTTCCCAGCATCAACAGATTACCTGTCAGCTTATCGTCTTCGTAACCAACCAACTAAACCCAGAAAACGAGACAAAAAATATAGCAACACAACATGTCGACACCAACACCAGAACCACAGCTGCCGAGCGCAACGGGAGCAACACCAACGCCACAGAAGCACAGCACAGAGGAAACAGCGACGAAAAAACAGCAAACCAGCACAGCAGGAGCAGCGCAAAAACTGCAACAACAGAGCACGGCGGGAGTAACGCCAAAACTGCAGCAACAGGGCACCGCAAATGTGACACCAAAACCGCCACATCCCAACATGGCGGACGCGCCAAACCCGCAGCAACAGAGCACGACGGGAGCAGCGCCCAAACCACATCAAACTAGCACGGCGGGAGCAGGACCCAAACCGAAGCCACAGCAAACCAGTACGGCGGGAGCAGCACCCAAACCAGGGCAACAGAGCACGGCAGGAGTAGCGCCGAAACCACACCAAACTAGCACGGCGGGAGCAGCACCTAAACCGCGGCAACAGAGTACGGCGGGAGCAGCGCCGAAGCCACAGCAAGCCAACACAGTGGGAGCAGCGCCAAAGCCGCAGCAGCATAACACGGGAGGAGTAGCGCCAAAGCCACGGCAAACCGCCACCGCGGGAGCGGTGCCAAAACCACTGCAACACAGCACGGCAGGAGCAGCACCAAAACCGCAACAGACCAGCGCGACGGGGGCAGCGCCGAGGCAGCAGCAACAAGCTAGCGCGGCGGGGGCAGCGCTAAAGCCAGAGCAACACAGCGCGACGGGAGTAGCGCCAAAGCTGCAACAAACCAGCACAGCAGGAGCGGCGCCGAGACCGCAACGACAAGCTAGCGCGGCGGGGGCAGCGCCAAAGCCGCAGCAAACCACCACCGCAGGAGCGGTGCCAAAGCCGCAGCAATACAGCGCGGCGGGAGTAGCGCCAAAGCTGCAGCAAACCAGCACAGCAGGAGCAGCGCCGAGACCACAACAAACCAGCACAGCGGGAGCAGCGCCGAGACCGCAGCAGCAAAGCATGACGGAAGTAGCGCCAAAACCGAAGCCAACTAGCACAGCAGGAGCGGCGCCAAAACCACAGCAACAGACAACGACGGGGGCAGCGCCGAGACCGCAGCAAACCAACACGGCGGGAGCAGCACCAAAACTGCAGCAACACAGCGTGGTGGGAGTGGCGCCAAGGCCGCTGCAAACCAGCACAACGGGGCCAGCACCAAACCAGCAGCAACACAGCACGGCGGGAGTAGCACCGAAACCACAGCAAACTAGCACGGCAGGAGCGGCGTCAATGCCGCAGCAACCCAGCATGGCGGGAGTGGCACCGAGACTACAGCAACAGAGTATGGCTGAACCAGCGCCGAGACCGCTGCAGCAGAGCGCTGCGAGAGTAGCGCCAAAGCCACAGCAACCCAGCACGGCAGGAGCAGCGCCACGTCCGCAGCAACAGAGTATGGCTGGATCAGCGCCAAAACCGCAGCAACTCAGCGGGGTGGAAGTAACGCCGAAGCCACCGCAACCCAGCACGGTGGGAGCAGCGCCGGGAAGCCATCTACGCAACGTGGCGAAAACACCCCCTAGCGAGCTCGTACGAGGATCCCTGGTTCCCGGGAACGACCGCTATGGCTGGAATGACTTCTCTATCGGCGAGCTCGGCCGTCCCACCGACGCCCACGAGCGGCAAATCACCTCTTTGGACGAGCAGAAAGAGTTGATGGAGAACGCTAAGGCCTACAAGGAAGGACACGGTATGAGGGGCCTACAGCCGAGCAAGGACTGGGCTACGACCGATGGATATGAGGCCGACGGCGAGCCTGTGCACGATGTTAAACATGTGTACTATACCAAACCTGTGCATGATGCCAAATATGTCGGCGGCGGCGAGCCAGCGCACAAGCCTGTGTACAACGTCAAACCTGTGCACGATACCGAGCCTGTGTGCGATGTCAAACCTGCGTACCATGCCAAACCTGTCGGCGTCGGTGAGCCAGCGTATGACGAACCTGCATACTACGATCGTCCCGCACACGGGAAGCAGCCTGTGTACTATGAGCTGCCTGCGCACGACGAGCAGCTTATGTATCACGAGCGACCTGCGCCAGACGATGAGGCTGAGCTGGGAGGCGACCTTGCACGTGAGGGTGAGTCTTACCATGAAGGCGAACATGAGCGCGAGGATGAACATGAGTGCGGGGACGAATATGAGCACGAGGGTGAGCTTGGGTACGAGGGTGAATATGAGCACAAAGGTGAGCCTGGGTACGAGGTCGAATATGGGCACGAGGGTGAGCTTGGGTACGAGTGGGAATATGAGCACGGGGGTGAGCCTGGGCACAAGGGCGAATATGAGCACGAAGGCGAGCCTGGGTACGAGGAAGAGTACGAGCACAAGGACGAACATGAGCACGAAGGCGAGCTTGGGCACGAGGGTGAGCTTGGGTACGGGGGCGAACATGAGCACGAAGGTGAGCCTGGGCCCGAGGCCGAATATGAGCGCGAGGGCAAGCCTGGGTACGAGGGCGAATGTGAGCACGAAGGGGAGCCTGGGCACGAAGCCGAATATGAGCACGAAGGCGAGCCTGGGAACGCGGACGAACCTAGGCATGAGAGCGAATATGAGCCCGAAGGCGAGCATGGATTTGAGGACGAGCCTGAACGTCAGGGTGATTATGAACCCGAGGGCGAACCTAGGCATGAAGGCGAGCATGAGCCCGAGGACGAGCTTAGGCATGAAGGCGAATATGAGCTTGAGGGCGAGCATGGGCTTGAGGACGAACCTAGGCGCGAGGGCAAATATGAGCCCGAAGACGACCATGTACATCAGGACGATAATGAGCCTGAGGGCGACCATGAACGCCGGGACCATTATGAGCCCGGGGACGGATCCAGGCATGAGGGCGGATATGAGCCTGAGGACGAACATGAGCCCGAGGACGAGCCTGGGCACGAGGAAGAACATCAGCCAGAGGACGAGCCTAGGCACGAAGAAGAACATGAGCCAGAGGACGAGCCTGGGCGCGAGGAAGAACATGAGCCAGGGGACGAGCCTGAGCACGAGGAGGAACATGAGCGCGTGGACGAACATGAGCCCGAGGACGAACACGAGCCTGGGCACGGGGAAGAGGAGGGGCATAGTTGGAATCAATGGTCCCAATAGACTAGATCGGCCCACAAGCTCTGGGGTGGCCTACAAGTGGCCTTGAACTAGGGCCTATAGACTTTATATCTTGCCTTTCAGACGCATTCACGTGCACTTAATTAGGCAAAATATCCACATGACCAGATGAGAGAGCTCTCCCTGATCTAATCTTCAACCCACTTCCATGGCATTCTTTGAACAAAATTTAGTGATTGATCCAACCCGAATGTGTCAGTCGTTATCCCACGAAGCGTTTTTGCACCTACGGCCTACGGCGGCTTATATGGCTAGGCTGAGCGGGTTTAGCCTATACTAAGGGCCCAGACTATACCGTGTCTCTTGGGCTGCAGGCACCCTGGGTCGGAGTCAAAATATTCTGGCTTGTTCGTCACGTAGAGTAATTTGCTAATGAATCGACCCAATTGCCTACTGAGTCAACTCGCCCATAAAGCGACTCATTTGTGTATGGTAAAACTTGGCGACGGTCGAACAATAAGGCAGGAACGGCCCAAGAGATAGATGTTTTGCATATATCTACATAATATCGCCCATGTCGACATTTAGATAGGATATCATCTGGTACGGTAGGTGGGGGTAATGGCGTAAAGACTCAAAACTCTCCCATCCCACCAAAATTGACGGGCGAGACCCAATTTGACCATTCCAACACCATCTATTTTGCTCTTGCACTTGCAACACGTTGGAATATTTAGTTTAAATTTTGCAGTGTAGCTACCACAAGTAGTGCCCGGAGCTGGAAAAGTTTCGGGTTGATTGGGCCTTTTTGTGTCACGTCGCAAAGGAAAAGCGGGCCAGAAAACAAGTTGTTTTCGATGCTTTTCGCGGAAGTTGACCCGAAAAACGTGCAAACACCTGCAGTTTTTGAACGTAAATCACTATGCCACTAGCTATTGAACAATTGGGCCAGGGCGAAAATTAGCTCTTTATATGCGCAAGAGCTGGCTTGTAACTCTGGAGAGTTGTTCTGTCCCTCGCTCAAAGGAGGTGTACATATGGTGTTAGAAAGTTTCGGAACGCCACAAAGTCTCACCTTGTAAAATTTTCTTCCGCTCAATTTTCGCGATGAACCTCTCTTTCTGTTTGCAAGTAACTGCTGCAATGCTTAAATATATTCATATGATGCCACGACGTGCTTGTGCTGTAATACACTTGTGGAAAGCTGGGTTGCCTTATTCTAAAATCGCTTCAAATCTCGGTGTCGCTAAGTCAACTATATGCCGAACATTACAACGTGCTCAAGAAAATCCAGATGACCCAACAGCTACCAGACAACGTTCAGGCCGTCCCTCAAAACTCTCACTTGAAGATGAAATTGCATTAGTCAATGCAGCGGTGGAAAATCGAGGACTAAGCACGAAAGAACTTTGTAAACAGTTTAAATGTTGCTTCACCACTCTCAAGAAGGTTCTTGACAAACACGGCTATCACAAATGAGTTGCTCGATGGAAACCATACTTAAAAGATAGTCATAAGGAAGCGCGACTTCATTTTGCTAAGGCACATAAGCATTGAAAAGCAAAACATTGGGAAAGAGTGATATTTACAGACGAATGCAACACTGAACTAGGTTTAGATGATCGGGTTTACTGGATTTGGTGGCAAGCAGATGAATCTCTTACAAGTAACTGTCTTAAACTAACTTTTAAGAGTGGACGCACTTCTGTTGGCATCTGGTCCTCGATTTTCAAGAATATGAAGGGGCCATTGATCTTAATTGAAGGGCGTATGACAGGTCAACAATATGTGGAGCGAGTTCTTAAAGCTGGAGTCCTGGAAGCTGCAGCACAAATTGAGTATAATGTGGAATCATAAATATTTATGCATGATGGAGCTTCTTGTCATCATGCAGGAATAGCAAAAGGCTTCTTTGAAGAAAAAGGTATAACTCTTATGGATTGGCCGGCTTGTTCTCCAGATCTTAATCCAATTGAAAACATTTGGAGCAGACTTAAACAGGCTATTAACAACCGAGAGACTATTTCTAAGAATAAAGAGGAACTTATTCAGGCTATCCAAGAGGAATGGGAGCATATTGGGGTTGAGCATTTTAATGATATAATCGCAAGCATGCCAGATCGCATGGAGGCTTGCATTGCAGCAAATGGGGGTCATATGAAATGGTAGAAACAAGCAGCAATCAATTCTACTACCTTTGCGCTTCATTTTAAGTGTTGGAACGTTTTCAGAGCTGTAAAATTGACTTCTCCATCGTAGTTTTCCTTTCGGCTTGATTTTCGCGTTCTGAAACTTTGTAACACCATATGTACATATGCTCGAATAAGTGAGTGCTGAAATTCTGCCCCTGGTTAAACCTGTGTCCATCAGCCCAATGGTCCGTGCGCGGCCTGCTGGGCGGTCCGAATTGGTTTAGGCTTGTTGATGGCTGAGCATGACCCGTTTCGCACATTGGGTGAAACCCCGTGCCTCGGTTATCGGGCGAATGAGCCCCATTCGCCAAGACATTTCCTGGGCGAACAAGTCGAAACGCTTCGAGAGGCTATTTGGGGACTGGTATCGAGGACTGCCTGATCTGGCATGATACGAATTTAGGCTGGTTACGGAGTGGTACTGTGACGCCCAATAAGCATGCATTGCTTGTATGTGCAGGGTGAAAGTAGTCGACCCCGGTCAAGGGTTCTGCGATGCAGTAGCAAGCCCAATAGGCATGCATTCAGTACATTGTACGTCGGAATTTTGGCTCACTTCAGGCTTGAATTAACCAGGGGCTAACAGCGTTGCTGACTGTGTCTAGACTGCTCGACGAGATGGAGAGCAGATAGGGGAGGGGCTTCACGTAATTGCTCATCGGGTGTAACAACAGTAGCCTACCGACGACCGCCAAGCCTCCAAACCCAGTCAGTTGGATAATTAGGTTAACCTAAGACGTGTCAAAGGAAGCTGAAGCAGGGAGTGGCCGGCGCTGATCATTCTGTTGGGTTCAGCTGATAGTGTCAAACGGGCCGCTCTATCATGGCGCCTGCCAGTTATGCGGTGAGACGACGGTATTGATCACTGCGTCTTTACTCAGCTCTCGCATCAGCACGAGGGTATTGTACGTGAATAGAAGTTTCTGTCCTTGATTGGGTGGCTGAGCCGCGGACTAGGAGCCTGAGGCTTAGATTTGGCTAGGATGGTTATTTTTTGGCTAGTTTATAACGTCTCAGTCGAGGGGTCGCCACTTTATGGGCTTGAAAGTGCTTAACCGAGTGCGTTTCAGATGACTCAAACAAGAAGGCTGATATTAGATCACGTCAGCTGAGCGGGGGTGAGGAAGGCCTAAGTCAGCCGAGCCGAATTACCCCTGAAGTCGGCTAAGTGAGCAATTTTGCCACTTGAAGACTGGGAGCGATCCACTAGCATAAATTACCTCGACCGAAGCACGTCTCAAGCCCAGTTACTATATCACCTTCAGCAACAAGTAGTTAATCAAGTTCCGAAAAGCCCTCAACAACTCTAAAGAACAGGATGTCTGGCGACGCGCACGACTATCAAGACCGGTTCGAACAACTCAAAAATGAATTCAACCAATACGAGAGACAAATGCCCCAGTTCGTAAACGAGTACGGCACAAGCCAGGGAGACTGGAATCACTATACCCCGGAAGACTTCGAAAATCTTATTAATATCTGCGATGAGCAAATCCGTATCGCCAATGAGTACGTTAAGCGTCACACATGCCTGACAGTACCCACAGATAATGCGTTTCCTTTGTCGCTTGTACCTATCCGCGCCCTCGAGTGGGTCAAGCTGACGAGAGAATTAGGATTGTCAAGGAACGAATGGATCTAGAGAGCCTGAACCCTGACGGCGATGATGATGGACATCAGGAGGCCGTGAGACAGTGGCAGGAGAAGCTGGACAAACTGACGGAGTCGCGGCGTTTGATGGAGAATGCAAAGAACTTCAAGGAAGGAGACAGAGCTGCAAGGGCCCAGCTCGAGGCTGAGGCAGAGACAGGAGAAGACTAATGGTCTGGCGAATGAAAAGTAGACAGTATCTAGAACTTATACGCTCTCGAAAGTCATAGTGTGGCTGACCGCTGTTGGGGCCGACCGAGATGCTCGCTGTTGTACTTATGTGCTGCTTGTGCTGCTACTTGTATGGGGTCCGTCGTGGCCCATGGTGGGGGGCAGGGGGGAACATGGTTGTGGAACAGACTGTACGGTAGGACACACGGAGGGTTCTTTGTTGATATAATATGATGATTGCCTTTTATTCTCCCTTATCCTGAAAATGTGCGTAAATAAGGATGTATAAAATATCCGCAGTGAGTCTAGTCTCACCTTCTGCTGGTTCCGTCGGAAGTTATATCACGAGTGCCGTAGTTCCTGATTATATTGTTTATTGCCTTCGGAGTGGATCGAGACTAATTTGCGTTGCTTCACTCCCCTAATAACATTTATGCTTCGTATCGTCTGGATCCTTTAGACGTGTATCCCCGGGGGGGCACTTGTCGTAGACAGTGGTGGTGTGCCTAATGCATGACGAGGAAATATCCATATAAGCCCCGTAAAGCGGTCCCTACCTGTTAGGTTACCTACCGGACACAACCATTCCTGTCTCAGGATTTATGGTTCCAGCACGGCAACGTATCCAAGGGGCATGCCCAATGATATAGAGCAACCTTCCTGAGAGGTATACCGATGGTTTAGTGAGCTTTGTGTGAGGCTATTCCATCGGTGTCGCTGCGCCAAAATAGGGTGTCGCTATACCGATACCCTACGGTTATGGGCTCCACAGCGGACGACTGAGCATGCTTGGCCATGGCCCGCTTTGTCAGCTACTCGTTACGTCTTGGTGGATCTTTTGATCTTTCATTCGCTGGTGTATCCTTCGCTAAGCAACCCCACTTAGAATGCGGCACAGCTAGCTGACAGGCATAAGGACATCTCCTAGCTTTACTCCTCACTAATATCGCTTCCTACGCTAAACGCTCCTCCGAGCTGTCTCCGACACGACGCATCGCGAGCCGCAATGTCCCTAAACGACCTATCGGACGAGCTCCTTCTTCAAATCCTCGCCGACCCAGTCCTTAGCAAACAAATTCTCTGCAATGTCGCCAGTCTCAACTGGTGTCTGAATGCACTAGCCTCCCAGTCCCTCTGCCACCGCGTCGATTTCAACCTCTCCAGTACCTGGCTACCAAGCTTCGGGAGCGGGGCGACTACGGACAGTCAACTTTCCAAGTCAACTTTTGGAGTCAACATCGACTGTCCCCGAATCCCACCACTAATCGAGTAAGGTAACCTGCCAAGCAAACCTAGGATAGAATAGCGCCGCTTTCACATTTTTCCGGTGAGGCTTAAATGGGTTGTACCACCGAGTTGCCTAAACACGGTAAGGATCTTGTTCCGCAGGCGATTAGACTTAAGTTTTACAACAGATTTAGAAAAGAAATCATCTCAGCTCCCACCCGACCTAGCATAGGCCCCACCGGCTGTGTTTTATCTATCAATTACAGAATGGACCTAAAAGGTTGTTCGCAGCTTGGGAACCTCGAAGCAGCAGTCGCATGGTTGCGACACCCCCGGAGAGACACCTCGTTCAGCAATCAAGTACTACGGCAATCGTGCATCCACATAGAGACTGATTATTTACACTGTATCACTATGTGATAGCGTCCTTCTGTACCTAATTTTATTATTTTTCCAATTGAGTGTTGCGCGGGCCAATCGACTTGCCCATTTACCGGCTCTGGAGTCTCCCGCACTGTGCCAAAGTGGTAGGGGCGTTGAGAAGTTTTCCCTGCAATTCCTTGAGCAAAACCAGATGGCCTCCTTTTAGCACGTTCGCTTCTATACATATTCGCCAGACCACCCCAGATACTATCGGAAGGTACATGCTCCTCCCCAGCATAAAGAACCTCGTTATAGACTGGCTCGATCCACAAGAAGACGTGCCTATCATCCCTTACTCACGCTCTCCAAAGACATCACCGCTCAAATCCCTCGAGTTCGGACTCTGGCCCCCTCCCGGTCCGCCAATGGAAGAACTCCTATCCTAGCATCGGGCCCTAGAAAAGCTAAAGTGCTACTTTGAGCTGACCTGGTCGTTTGTGCGTCCCGTTCCCTCGCCTGTGACGATTGCGCGAGCTTTGGGGCTAGTGTGTGAGACGCTTGTCGAGCTGAGCTTACTGGGGGAGATAAAGGATCACAGTGGACTAAATGGGACGGCAATGAATCTAAGCTCATTCCAGAAGCTGAGGAAGCTTGCGGTGCGAGACCAGTCGATCTTCGCAGAGCCTATATGGGATAGTAGTGGGGCTGTGTCTTCAAGGGGTGAATTGTATAAGCGGCTGCCGCTAACGCTGGAGCATCTGGAGGTGTGTTTCCTTCAAAGACTGGATCAGCACAAGTAGCTCTTGGTAAATATCCGATCTGGCTTGGGCAAGGTATTCTACAGCTCTGACAGTTCCCCAATCTGTGCCTATCGACGGTACGATGAGGAGTCCAAATTCGTGGATGACTGCACCTGGATCCTTGCACTAGCGGAGCACATGTGCTACCACAAGCATGTGGAGTTGAAGAAGCCCGGGTCTAGGGACGAGCCTTTTTGCGAACCCCTGCCGGGCCACCCCTAGTGTCTACCAGAGGAAGTTCGGATGGCGTTTGACCGGAGAGCGATTGGGCTTAGGGTGTTGTTGAAGGCCAAACGGCTTGAACCGGTACCGAAACTTCAACGTTGCATCCGCTCGTTCGGCCATGTTGACGTGAGTCTTTCTCCAATGACAGACGGCCACGTTTCCAATAGCCCAGCTGATTGTCATCCTGCACTGGATAATTTGCCCAGTTTGAGCCCTCCGCCCAGCCCAGTTCAGCCTTTGGCCCAAGTTGGACTACACGCGGGGTCAATACGAGCATTAATTCTCCTAGAAGACTAATAGCGCCTCGTTCAGCCTATGAATTTCCTGCCTCCTATCTCTCTAGTAGTCTTTTCGGCCGTACGATTCGTTTCCGTAGCTCCAGCTTATCAATAATTGAGTTGGTTTTGTACCAAAAAATTCATCGTTCTCGCTAGACTACCTTCACTATTTATGAGATTTGTATCTTAAATATATTACTTGTGTGGTGGCGGATGCATGTTAAGAGTGCGTGCAAGATTGCTAAGTCAAAGGTGGGATGGATCGTTCTTAGGTAGAGGCGGGGTGGTGGGGAGTGAACCAGCGGCATCGGCATTATCGCCCGTGGAAACAGCAGGCCCCCTTGGCCGTTAGTTAACAGCCACCACCGTCTGCGTTCTATAGTACAGTTCCCGTCGCAGTTGCACACCGTTTCGCCATCGCCCTGAACCCCAGTCCCCAATAAACATAACACCCCCCCCCCCCCCCCATCGGACTATAGATATTAGATAGCTAACTAGTAGCACAACCATTGGCAGCCCGCGCCGAAAAAAAGGGTACAGGCTGAGCAAGTGTAATATTTACTTCGAAAGCAAATAAAAGTTAAAAAGCTCTTTTCCTTTGCAACCCACATCAGCAAAATCCCCCACTACGTACAACAGGCCCAACAGCTATCAAGCTGGCCCGGCCCCAACGCTCTGCTGACTTGAATCCGGATAAAAGAACGCCGCGACACTAAACCACATCACCACCAGTATAAGTCCTCGATCCCACGAAACAGGATAAACAGCGATCGGGGAATAAAGGGGGGAACTTACGCAATGATAACATAGGCGGCACACAGCAAACTCCCCTCGAGGTAATTACTCCTCCCGTCCAAGACCAAGAAATTAACGATAAACGCGCTCACGAAGAGGCTCACCGTCTCGAAGAGATTAAAGTAGAGACTCATCGCCTTATTTAATATCCACCCCAACAACACAATGACCGGCGTAACAAACAGCGCTGCATCACAAAGTCAGTCCGCAACCTAGCCACCAAGCAAAAGTAAACACCACACATACCAATCTGAATACTACTCCCAACCGCAACCCCAATCGCCAAATCCATCTTATTCTTACTCGCCACCGTAACAGCCGTAACATGCTCGGCGGCATTCCCTACAATGGGCAGGATAATCAACCCTACAAACGCCTCGCTAAGCCCCGTGTTCTTAACCACATCGCCGATACTCCCGACCAGAAATTCTGCACACAACGCCACCAACCCCGTCGACGCGAGGAGCAGAACCACGGCTGCGGTGCGGGAAATGTGTTCAGGAGGATCCTCATCAGACGCGAGTGAGTCGAGGGAGACGTTGACGGGGTTGATGTAGGGAGTTGGGCGGGGGTTGGCGGACTGAGGGAGGCGGGAAGGCAGGGAGTGAGCGCGGCGAGAGCCGGGTGGGCGGGTGTTTGGAGATTCGCGACGACGTTCGGGGAGAGGGAGGGGGGAAGAGGTGTGCGCGTAGGTGTTCGTGAGGGTTGGGAAGGCGGCACGGAGGGAGTCGGGGGCGCGGATGTTGAAGGGGTTACGTTTTGGGCGGGTAAGAGCTGAAGGTTCTGTCGTGGGGCTTCCGGTTGATTCGCCAGTGTGGTTGATCGGTGGACGATTGGTAATTGGGGTAGTTGTTGATTTTACAACTGCGGAGCCGGTTTCGATATCCTCGGCGAGCCTACTACTTGTCCTCTTGGCCCTCTTCCTTCTTTCCTTCTTCGATTTGATTTTCTCCCCCTTGGATGGCCCATCTCCAGTCGTCGCTCCCTTACTAAAGTTCACCGACTTCCCTCCATGGTCTTTCTGGGCCTCGCTATCTGCCTCGTCCCCACTCATGATTGCTCCGAGGTGAGGTTCTTGCGATGAGAGTGCTGGCAGGTTGCCCATTTCGATTCCCGCCTTTCCCAAATCATCTTTATCGTTGAACGTAGGGTGTGAATAACGAGGGACTTCTTTCGAACTCGATGTGGATGCACGTTTCCTCCCCCTTCTCATCAGCTTCTTGATTCGTTTACCTGTTGTCGTTGATCCGGATGAGTCGCCGTCTGTAGAGTCCGTGCTGGTATCCGAACTTGAGGTAGACGTAGACGAGTCCATAAGACCGTGGAGTAAGCCTGGATGACTCTCCTCATCGATGATGTGTTGTGGTGTGCTTTCGTAGATATAGGCGTGTGACTTCAGTTGGAAGAAGAGATAGGCGAGGTAGATAAGGAGGAGAATCTAGTCCGGGATTACGATTAATCGGAATGTTTTACCTAGATAGGCTTCTGTGGAGTCCTTACAACGCTGACGCCACGACTAACTTTCAGGACAGCGTGATCCGCGAGGCCGGTATCTGCAAAGGATGCGTGAAAGGCAGTCTAGGGATATTCCGAGAAGTGTTAGTTGGTGGCCAGATGCTGGAATGAGATTTATGAAGTCATATCCATCACGTATAGAATCGTTTCAGATTTGACATACCGGAAGAAGCAAACTGATCACGCTTAGGCTGAGCAAGCAAGCGCTCATCTGTGTAACAGTGCTATTATAAACCTAATTCCCAAGTATGTCAGCGGATGCCTCCCGATCTCACACACGCCAAGCAAATGCAGAAGGGACTGACCTGTTCTTGGAACCGCAGCCCACCAATGAGAAAACACATGCCCAAGATGAGCAGGAGGTTGGCGAGGATTGAACCCAGTAAGGAGGCTTGGACAATGCGAATCTCGTTCTATAAGTCACACGCGTTAGCCACTGCGAGAGAAGGAGAGGTGGATCAGAATTAGGGTTTACTTTAACGAGAGCGATACTATGGGCATGGCACTGAGAGTCAGCTTAAACCCGCAAGGAGAGTTCTAGTATGGCTAGGGGCTTGGAAGGCAATTGGAGCGGACATAAATTAAGGCTCCTACTGTTCGCCCCTCAATACAAAACCAAAGACGATAACTCACATGCTAAAACCGCCCACATCGTTAGCACCCAGTCAACACCCCCCAATACCAGCAGCCTAGAGAACTCACAAGATAATCAACTCCACCGCATTTCCAAACGTAACATTCATCAATGCCCCAACGGTATCCCCCATCTTACTCGCCACGCTCTCAGTCGCATAACTCAGCATCCCAGCCAGCGGAACGATAGCAATAGCGTTCATGACAAAGATGATCGTAGGTGATACTTTAGCGAAGTTGACAGCGATTCCAGCAGGAACGAATACTAGGAGGACATTGATCCATGACGAGAGGATGATTTTGTGAGTAGTGAGATAGAAGCGTGTCAACACGGGCACTTTCTCCTGCGACGACGCATCCTCCGTGGGTCCGTCAGCAGGCAGAGTTTCTGCACGCGCGTTGGGGGCGCTGGTATCCGTATTCGAAGCATTCTTCCGCGAGCCGCGGGAGCGATTCGAACCCGTAGAGCGAACTTGCCCTCCATCGATCGCGGCGAGAGGAGACGGCCCGAGGGGGTAGATGCCAGGAAGAGGTCGAACTGTATCTGCGGCAAAGGGATTGTTGTTGGACCCGAGTGCTTTCTGGCGAGCCCAGGAGCGGATACGATCTGATAAGATGAGGAGCACGTGTCAGTGACCGAGTCCGGAAAGGGGTCCCCGGTGTCGCGTACTCACTGAAGGGTACAGGGAAACAATGGGAGTACTCACGCATAGTCTAGGGATTGGAGAGCTGACTCCGCGGGTGAAGGTAGTTCGGAGTCGAGCTCGGTGTGAGTGAAGGGGGATGCCGGGTGTCGAGAGATGTCGTTGGGAAATGCGAAAGTCAAACGCGACGTCAGAAGTTGTGGCTCAGGCTGCTTGGCTCGACTGGGCATGTCTTGGCGCTTGGCGATAAATCTTGTTATGCTTGCCAACCCACATCGAAAGAGTGTACGAGGAACGAACTAGAGAAAGTAAGAGGAATTCTTTTAAGCTATGGATTAATAGTAAATGAAAAACACTAGAACAAACCGTTAGTTTCTGTAACACAAGGAGAGGCAGTCGAGCGAGATGTAAAACACATCACGCGTTAATCACGTGCACAAGCCAATAGTGGCACCCATCTTCCCGCTCACACATGGAACATCAAACCGAGCAAGTTATACAGTTAGAGTGGTTTGATTTCTCTGAGCCATAATTGTTAAATATCTTTTTCTTGATCTACTATCGAGCATAATCTTACCTGCCTCGGAGTCGGCCTAATTATTCCTCCTCCTCGCTTCCCTCGGCCCAATCCAGAACCGACCACCAAGACCCCAATTGCTTTTTCCGTGACTCATCCCTACTCCGCTTCACCCGACCGCGCCTTGGCTCTCGTCCCGTGCTCAGGCGCCAATTTCGCGTTCAAATTAACACGTCTCCCAAGGTCTTGAATGCGGGACAGTGCAGCGACACGACCGCCCAGGCCAATTGGGCCCCACCACACCAACACCGAGTTCATGCAACACGGGAAAGTGGCCTGAGTCACCAGGACGATCGGATGGATTTTTTGCCTTAATGCCGCATTTTTTGGTGAGGGGTTGATCGACGGTCTGCGTTTGAGGTCGGAATGACGTGGTTAAGGAGGGGGTGGCCTGAGGGGCCGAGCAGGACATAAAAGGGTAGTTCTTTCCCCCGTGGAATGGGATTCTGGTTCGTCACCAGAGACAGGAAATCAAGTCAATTGGCTCTTTTCGTTCAAACACACCAAGATCCTCGCACATTCAAAGCCAACTTCCACCCGAAAGCCCGCCCAACAAAACAATGTCGGCCACTGAACAAACCGCTTCTGGAGAGGGCATGCCCGCCTTCCAAGTACGCACTACCCCTCCCCTCCCACGCCCTACCCCCAACCCTCCAACCCACCTTCCGCCTCAAGTCTCCTCCCTCACTAACTCCCCTCCCAGCCCGGCTCAATAATGTGGCACGAAATCCCCGTCCTCTCCCAACCCCGCGCTCAAACCTTCTACACCACCCTCTTCGGGTGGACCTTCTCCCCCTCCCCTATGCCGGTCCGCGAGGGCTGCGAACCCATGTACGTTCTCTTTAGCAACGCGTCGCGCTCCACGAACGGAGGATTTTTGACCGTCAAGCCCGAGGACCACGTCACTGCTACGAGCAAGTCTGCGTTTGGGGTGCGTGTTACGATTGTGGTGGAGGATATTAATGAGGCGCTTGAGGCGGTCGAGAAGGCCGGGGGAACAGTGTGGACGTAAGTTATTGACTGGTTTTGGAAGTCGACTGGGGCTTATGCTAATGTGAGGCTGGTTGATAGGACTAAGGAAGAAATTCCGGGCGGAATGGGGTTTACGGGTGCGTTCAAGGATACCGAAGGGAATGTGATGGGGTTGTGGGCAAAGAACGATAAGTCCTCCTGAAAAGGCTTAGGACGGGAGAGATCGGGTAATTCTAGGCTCTGGGGCGCCTGGAGAATAGTAAGGGCTGAGACTCGGTGGACCCCAGGTTATTGTTTTCTTCGTTGTTATCCCAGATCTATTTGTCAATCTCGTCGCTCACTAAGGAACGAATGTTGTAGGTGACATCGCATAGGGGGCTTTTGTTTCCGTCCCTTTGCTGGTCTACGTACTCACTATTATGCTGTCTGCTTCTCGCAAGGAATATGTGGTTTATTTTTATTCACGATGTGGTGCCTTTTCTTTTTTCTGATTTTTGCTGGAATTGACGTGAGATATTTTGCGATAATGACACACAGTCTTTACCCACCTCTAAAGCGTGCACATAAATTACTCCCCGAGGGATTAATTAAATTGCTACCCAGGCTGGAATTATCATGTTCGTGTATAACTAACGGGGTGAGGAAAATTGGGGTTCGAATAAAAAAAGGCGACAAGGCTACCGCCAAGGCACTCAGCCCGCCACAAGCCCCGCATTTCAGCTGGCGACTTCCCGCCACTGCGCGACGCACAGACTGGCCTCAGGACGTAACATCGTCACTCCCGCAGCTTCAGCAGCTTAGTGTTTCGGTAACGCTCAAAGACATAAAAGGTGCGTCCGCACTTCCTGCCTACACAGTTACCTATCCTCACTACGTCGTCTCTGTACCTCAAACTGACCAATCACCATGGTTGCAGTAAGAATGTCCCTCCAACCCATCGACCCAAACGGGTGGTACCGACTCACGCTCCGCTGCCTCCCCGATGTCTGCCTGGACGTCATCAATAACGGCTCGGCGCACGCAGACGGCCTCCTCCAGATGGCCTTCTGCGGTAACTTCTCCGGGCAATTCTGGCAATTCGTGCCCGCTAAGAACGGAACCTACAACCTTCGTACCATGTACACGGGCCCACGCATGCTATTGGATATCCGGAGTAGCGACGCGGCAGACCCGCATCTTACCGAGGACGATGGCACGGAGGGGAGGTTCTGGAAATTGGTGCCGATGCTGGATGGGACGTTTAAGCTAGTTAGTCCGCTCACAGGGTGGGCGTTGGGTGCGAAACCTGATCTGAACTGGCATGGTAGGGAGAGGTTGGTGATGAGTGTGGGAGATGGTGAGAGGCAGCGTTGGACGATGACCAGGACTGATAATGTTGAGATGCCGGCCTTTATTGTTGATGTGAAGATGGCGGGGAAGGTGGTTGGGTGGTGTGTATCATGACCCTTCATAGCCCGTCCAGCCATTTCAGCATCGTGAGAGGCTAACACATAGTGAGTCTTCAGGGCGGAACAATGGGTTCCATTTCTCCTGGTAAATCGCTACCTAAACGTCTACACATTGGAATGGTCCGACACTAAGCCTACTGAAAGCGCCGATCCATCTGCCCTCCCCTCAGACCTCACATTCCACGCCTGGTCGCAAGAAGGTCC
Source organism: Nothomitra cinnamomea (assembly GCA_022345685.2). NCBI lineage: Eukaryota > Fungi > Ascomycota > Geoglossomycetes > Nothomitra > Nothomitra cinnamomea. The sequence continues at coordinate 21,221 of JAJDMX020000235.1, read as the reverse complement.
CTTCGACACGTTCAAAGAATTCCTCGACTGGGACTCCAGACAACTCATCATAATTGACGTAACCTCCGGATTCAATAACCCCAAGATCCTCGAACGCTCCGAAGACTTCCGGCCCGTCCCAGACTCCAACGGGCCCGAAACCACCGAACCAGACTGGCCACTCATCTACACCAGCCCCTCTCACCTAATCGCATACTCCAAGGTCCTCCCCGACGGGACGGGCTCCGTCTTCGTCATCGCAGCCTCAACCCCCATCTTCCGCCTTGGCTCGCACTCCACCGCCTCTCCCGACCCTACCCTCCCCCGCCTCTGGAAAGGTCATCTCCCCTCCGACACCGCAACCTTCCACCTCAACCCGCTCGACCTCCGCCAACGAGGCGTTGAAGACGCCGTCCCCGCGGACTTCACCTGGTGCTCAAAAGGCATCGACGCCGACTTCCGCGACCGCGAAGCCGTACCCGTGCGCCACCTCTCGATCCTCGGCCACGGCGGCAGCGCAGTTGTGGACCGCGTTGTGGGCCTCGACCGAATCCTCGCGCGCAAACAAATCCGCTGTAACCGCCGCATGCCCCGCGCGGCTGCGATGCGCGAACTCGAAGCCATCCGAAAAGTGCAATCGCACCAACACGTCATAAACATCATCGGATCGTACACACAAGGCATGACGCTGGGAATCCTACTGCACCCCGCAGCGGAGTGTGATCTCCAGACGGCGTTGGAGAGGGTAAATGATTCTGAGGCGGTGTATTTTACGGATCGGGCGCGGTATTCGTGGTGGAAGGGGCGGTGGTTTGAGTTTTTTGGGTGTTTGGCGCATGCGTTGGCGTTTATGCATGGCAAGGGGATTCGGCATCGGGATATAAAACCGAGGAATATTCTCGTGACGGTTGATGGGCCGTTGTATACGGATTTTGGTCAGTTAGCCCTCCTAACCTAGTCTAACCCACTTCCCTGCCCTAGCTACCTCCCTGCTTCGGGCACAATCCACCACTGACTCTTTCCCTCATCGCTCCAGGCATTGCCCGCGACTTCTCCGAATCCCCTCACAGCACCACCACCGGCCCCACTGAACGAACGCACATATACTGCGCCCCCGAAGTCGCCGCTGGCGGCGAACGCGGCCGCAGTTCCGACGTCTTCTCCCTGGGCTGCGTTTTCCTCGAACTCTACACAGTGCTCACAGGCTCCGGAACCCTCGCTTCCTGCACCCAGCTTCGCCGGGGCGACGAGGACGGTAGCTACCACGCTAATGCCGATAAGGTCGAGATGTGGATCAGCCAGCTGGTGGAGAAGGAGATGGTGGGCTTGGCGGCGGAGGGGGCGAGGAGGAGGGTTAAGGTGCTTTTGGTTGTTAGGGCTATGTTGGGGGTAGAGAGGTATGCGAGGCCAAGTGCGGAGGAGGTTTGGAAGGCCATGCGGGATTTGGCGGTTGGGGCGGGGGGGCGGGAGGGAGAGAGGATGTGTGGGAGTTGTTGTTTTGATAGTCCTGTTTCGTAGTTAGATAGTGAGTCGGATAGGGGTTTTGCGCTTCTGGTTATATTTTCTCGGGGCGTTGAAAGATAAAGATAGATGTTAGTATGGTGGCCAATGATTCTGGCATGACCACCGCCAGCTAAAACTAATTTAGCAAGCATTATAGTCTACCCTAACAGACCTTAACAGGCAGGTATGCAGCATGATTGCTCTAAAAGACTTTACGCAATCTTATAGAATTTTCAGAAAAGTCTTCACTATTACGTATTGCTAGATAACATCTTACTTACACCCCACTGTACTGGCATTTTTTAGAGTTTGGAATTATGCTTATTATTTGCTTCAGTTCAGACCGGGAACTGTGCAAGGTCCTGTGATTACGCAAGAACCTGTGCACTACGTTCACATGCCGAACACATTCCACTTACACATTGCAAGCCGGCCGGGAGGACCACCTTGCCATCTGTTGGTACCTATCTGTAGGGTGTTTTTATTTATACTCACCTCCATCACATCATCGAGTTTGACTCGCGGCCTCCCAGTAGACCGAGTGAGTAACAAGTAATCCGCGTTCCTTTGGGGCTCCTCCAACTTCTTTACCCTGGAAACGGAGCCAATGAGAGATGTCAACGGAGTTTTGGCGGTTGAGAATGCTCTTGTTCTTGCATGTGGGATGATTGGCTTGCCCGGAGAAGGCATTTTAGTTTACGCGGTGGGGTGGAGGACGTGAAGTACTTTCGGTCATGGCGAAGGTAAGGCAAGTTCTAACTGGACGTTTTTTTTGGGGGGGGGGGGAGGGGGGTATTGACACTGTTACGACTCTTATTACTGGGTGTGGGCTGTCTCATTAGGTTCACCGCTGCTTTGCGCTACGGGTTGATCTAACGGAATCGAAGAAGCCGAAGACTAGGAATCACGTTTCTGAAAGAGATGCGGTCGCTTAAAGCCGATAGCCGGATGTAATCTTATCCCGCCGGCCCTAGCTATTCCGGTTGGTTAAAGCAGCTACGGCGGGGGAATACAGCAATAATTAGGGCCCAAGTCAGTAGGTACAGCTATAGGAGCGACATCCCTACCCCAGCAACTAGCTAAGAGCCCCTGTCTGGCTGCTACCCCAACCACCGATCACTACCTTAACACCAAGTAGGTGTGGGTTTCCGTAGTTCGACTGCGGTAGCGCGGGGGCCACGCCGACTTCATGTAGTGAGCATTAGGAGAGTTGGGTGGTATGTGCCTTAGAGAGTTCTGCGCTGAGGGCGACTTGTGAGAGTATGGGCCCTAGCCGGCGGCTCCGACGAGTTGTTATTGCGGGTGGTGGTTCAGGTTGATCGCGGCCATTGGAGAGACCGGCAAAGCCAAAATGGGATATTTGACGAAATTTGTAGGATATTTGAAGTGGATCAAATAGCGATTTGAGTAAGGGAAGGGCAAAAGTGTACTTATGTAATGGATGTGTTCACTAGTATGCTTAGAGACCTAGAGAATATTACTGAGCTTTTAACAGTACTTGAGCTTTCAACACTTTACAAAAACTAACAATGTTAACACAGTATGAATTGTAAAGCAGACTTAGCAATTTTTGATGAATTATATCAAGCAAATAGAGTGTTTTTATGCTGTAAAGAAAGTTACTGTTCAGTTGTATAAACTAATAGACAAGTTATCCTTCCTCTAGAGTATTTAAAGTACTCTGAAACTTATGCTTATCAACCTAACTACCTGAAATGGTATCTTATGGCTCTACTAGCTCTAGTTAAGAAATTACTTTACTTTATAAACTAAATTGCCTCTATTCTTATTTACAACAAATAGGTAAGTACAATTCAGTTATTATAAAAGTAAAACATACTTGATTTAATACCTATACTTAATTCAATAGTTTTTTAGAACTTTCTACTACTACTTATTAAAATTAATCAGTGAACTACTACTAGACTCAAAATACCATAGATTATTAAGGTCATTATTATTATTGTTATTAAAATCCTTCAGGCAAGCTAACATAAGTATATCTGTAAAGCTATTTCAGATTAAAGTATAGTTCCTACTTCTTTGCCTTATCTTTTTCTAATAATTAATTTTTAAAAATTAAAAATGTTATATTAGCTTTACTTTACTACAAGAAAGTAAAAGAAGTTAATATGGTAACTTTAGTATTTAAAGAAATAGGTTTGTGATTAATAACGAACAAAAATAGAAGAGGCTGAAACTAATTAATACTTGATAAGTAGATCTTATAGCAAGAACTTAAGCTATTAAGAAACTTCTAAGTAGAGATTACTTAAAAAAGGCCTAAAAAGTATAAGCAGACTTTAGAAAGCTAATTACTTACTATAAGTAAAGCTGTTGAGTGAATTGAAACTATTAAGAAAAGGAGTTGAATAAAGTAAAAAACTACTTTTAGTTAATATATGAAAAAGAATGAATGAAAATAAGATAAAAGATATAAAATATCTTAAATGACAAATTTAGCAAAGTAAAAAATAGTATTTTATTTATAGTTACTTTGCCAAGAATTTTCTTTAGAATTTAGGTATTTTAGTTATTCTATATATTAATATCTTTAACTAGTTTTGATCAGTTTAGTTTGATTTAGTCTTAAGGTTTAAATCATTTTCCTAAGTTCAGTTTAGTCATTTAAACTGAATTGGTATCAAACTAAAACCATATAATAATCTGATATTAAAAAAGTCTTATTTTCTAATTTATCTTAGATATTTAGGTAGATGGTAAGAAGTTTATAGAGTAACTGAAAGATAATTATATTGGTCTCATATACTGAGATAATAAGAAGATTCTACTGCAATTATATTAAATAATATTTTGGGCTATGATTTTTAGCACAAAACTTAATTGCTAAACTGTTAGGGTTAGCTCTAAAGCCAGCCCTTTTCGGATTGCAAAAACAGTGTGGACAATGTTGGGCTGAACACTAAGCACTATTGCAGTAATATCACGAGAGTTAAAGATAAGGGTCAATAGTATATAGAGACTTAGTACTGCTATGTGCAATAAATTGAATCTCAATGGCTTTAGAACATCGATTTCTAGTGTAAAACTAATTGCTGCTTCTGGGAGAAGCAGCCTCATTGATTTACATATACGTACCTCTTAGCATGCTAACTGCATATGGTGCAACAGCGTACCGCCGCCAAGCTGCAACTGCAGTCCTCACCCCTTAGAGCTCCATGTTACATAAACTAACAAAATATTTAATAAAAAGAAAAGAAAAAACACTTTTCTTAAGATCTTAACATAGTATTTACAGTTACCTCTTTACTGATCTCTTAGTTATCTACTAATAGATAACTTATACTACTTAATGTATATACTTTTTAGCATAACTTATAATAAGACTTATTGTGATAATTAAATTTTAAAAGGGTTTTGTCTTCTAGTTTGTCTTGAGTATTCAAGTATACGGTAAGTTACTTATGTAGTAACTATAGGATAGTTATATTAGTCCCATATACTGAGATAGTAAAACTATTTTGCTGCAACTATATCAAAAGATATTTTGGATGATAATTCTTGGTATGAAGCTTAATTGCTAAACTAATAAGACATTCAGTAAAGAGGGAAGAAAATTCACTTTCCCTGAAACCTTAGTACAGTATTTATATCTACTTTTTTACTTACCACTTAATCATCTGCTAATGGGCAACTTGTACTACTTAGTATATATATCTCTTGGTGTAATTCACAATAGTGTAATTTAGTATACATATTCTTAGACATAACTTATAATATGATTTGTGCTAAGTTCAATAATAAAACTTAAGTTCAATAATAAAACTTAAGTTCAATAATAAAACTTAAGTTCAATAATAAAACTTAAGTCATTATAACTTATAATTCCCTGTCTATACTCAAGCTATCCACTTTACCTAGTTAACATGTCCTTCAAATATTAAGTATCTTTCAACTCTCTTGGTACCTTTATCCATATCTAATAGTTTGAAGTCTTGTAAACTATAGAGTTTCAAGTAGTTTATTGTTTTTTGATTTAATTGCTTAATAATTATATAATTCACTAAGGTCGCTATCTTGACTATAGTATAGGTAATTTATTAAGTTGCTATAGGTTATACTCTCAGCACTTTTAGTACTGCGAGTACAATTTGTGGTAACTCAATAATTTACCTATACTCTAGTTAAAGCAAAGACTTCAGCTAGCCACAAAAGTACTAAGTAGTAGTCTAACTAAGAAGTAATTGATTATATAAAGCTCTATAGACTATAGAGCTTAGAATCGTTAAATGTAAATAAAGGACTATGGGAGCTAAAAGACACTTGGTAGCTAAAGGATACATTAGCTAGATATAGTGGGCAATTTAAGTATAGGTGAAGGGTTATGAATTATAATGACTTAAGTTCTATTATTTAACTCAAGATAAGTTGCATTATAAATCATGTCAAAAGGTATACATATCAAGTAGTATGAGTTGCTTGTTAGTAGGTAGCCAAGAGATAAGTGAAGAGATAACTATAAATACTACATTGGAATTTTAGGAAAGGTATCTTTTCTTTTCTCTTTACTAAATGTCTTTTTAATTTAGCAATTAAGCTTTATATTAAGAATTATTATCTAAGATATCTTTTAATATAGTTATAGTAGAACTATTTTGCTATCACCATATACAAGACTAATATAACTATCTTATAGTTACCCTACAAACATCTTACTATATGCTTAAACTCTCAAGACAAACTAGAATATAATACTTTACTAATGTTAGATCATAACAGTAAAAGATGTTGGGCTGAACGCCAAGTGTGATTGCAGCAATGCTATGAGACTCTTAGGGCTAAGGTGATAAAGATATGATATTCTGCATTTGTATGATAGAATGAAATCTTAATGGTAAAAACTAATTATAGAATTAATTGTAGAACTAATTACTGCTTCTCCTAGAAGCATTATGGAAAGAAGATTATGTGTCTCTCAGCATGCTAATTACATATAGCGTGACTGTGTACCACTGTTGAGCTGCAGTTCTAGCTTTTTAGAGCTTTGTGTTACAACTAGCTTTTCTGCAAGCCTTGTATTTATACTAAGCAACATAAGTGGTAGTATAACTAGTCTATTGAGTATGCCAGCAAGTTACTTGCTAGAGCCTATATTATTCTCTGGGGGTCCTATAAGTACTAAGGCCAGTATAATAAATGCTATATTATAATTATTATAGATGACTACTTCAGAAAGGTTTAAGTATACTTAACAAGCTTTAAGGATAATACTACAAGCATCTTTAGGGCTTGGCAATTAAAAGCTAAAGCCAAAAGTAATGATACAGTAATGGCTATACATTATAATAACATTCTTAAGTTAAAAGAGCTAGTTAAAATGATTAGGGGCTATAGGAGTACTATAAAGCTGACAGCTCTATATACTCCTGTAAAGATGAAAGCTTCAAGTACCATGGAGTAAGTGTTACTGATGTGTGTTACTTGAACTTGAGTACTCTTGACTAGGAAGTGATAATTAAGCTTGTTTAACTATAGCTTAAGACCCTAAACACAACAGCTACACTAAAGCAATTAATATCCGGTATTACCATATATGAGACCTCATCACCCAAGGCATTATTATGTTCAAATATGTGCCTAGCGAGAATATGTTAGCTAATGGCCTTAGTAAAGCATTATCCTAAGATTACCTGAAGGAGCATAGAAAGACCTATAGTCTATAGTAAGCCTACAAGAGTGCTAGGTAAGTGGAAGTATTATATTTAGCACTCACACGGTCTTGCCTCAGTACTGTTACAGAGCTGTTACAGGCTTAAAAGGTATTGCAGATCTGCAATATAGGCACAGAGGCCCCTAACAGCTTTACTGAAGGTCTAAGTACCTAGACTTTAATATATAAGCTATTTAGGATCTATATATAACATGTAGTCTAGTTGTTACTCTTTTACATAATTGTTCTATATAGTTAAATCTAAGTCTTTATTATCCCTACACGTAGCATCTGCTATAACAAAAACCATGTTAAGAAGAATTGCTTTTTCTAGCTTAATTACTTATTCAGGTACTAAAAGACCCTAAAAACCTATTAAGGCAATCTGCAAGCTGTAGTTTCAGTACCAATACTTCATTTTATCATCTTCAGCCACAATGTTCTCAACTGTTTAGTTTGGTTTGGTTTGGCAGGTAAACAGTTTGAGCAGTTCAGTTTAATCTAAGAAACCAATTAAAGTAGTTCAGTTTTAAGGCAAAATTGATCTAAACTAACAGTTTGGTTTAAATAGGTATGAGATATATATGTAATGGTAATTTACATGACAAGACTAATTTGATTTTTGATAGGTGATATAAGGAGACCCTACTACTATTATAACTCAAGGCATTCTAAAGTATTAATATTATTAGCATTTAAGAATACACAATTTTCTGTTATAGCCATTTTTGTACTTAAGAATAATCTCTTCAGATTAACTAATATAATCAGAATGTAAAGAATTTCCAGAGCTATTTAAACAAGTTAAGGCTAAGTATTGTGATACCTGTACTACCATTCTAGTTTTAATTCAAATTTGAGATCAAATTTAAGTTGTATTACTAAATACTATTTCAATTGATTACCTTAACTTATCTTCTAGGTAATCACTTTTTACTTGTCAAACTTTCTATTTAATGTATAGCCTCTAAAAAGATTTCAAAATTTTCTTAATAGCCATAATACCTTTTCAGTCTTTTATTATAAGTATGTTATTATTTTTTCTAGAATATTAGGTACAGTAGAGCTTAATAAAAGACTATAATTTTAAGACAGTAGTAATCATAAAGTACTATGAATTCTAGTTAATACTTTTATCTGCAATTACCACCTTTGAAACTTTAAGCTTATGAAACCTAGCTCAAAGTTAAGAGCTGCTATAAGTATAAATACATAAGTTATAAAGCTTTCTCTAAAGTCTATTCTTTCTCTATTTAGTTAAACTTCTTTTATTATCCATTTGCATACAAATAACAATAGTGCCCTAAACTTCTTTACTCATATCTTTGCCACCTCAAAATAATTGAACAAATCAGTTTAATATATATCTAAAGCATTATAGTTAATAAATATTAACTTTTTAATAATTTAGGTTAAGTTGAACCTAAAGTTCTTAAATGAGAATATCATTTAATATAATATTATCTATGATTAAATAACTTACTTGCTACTGTATCTCATACTTTTTAATAATCTTAAAAGTATACTTTACCATATTTTAACTAGAATGCAAATTATTTATCCTTTTTAAACTTAAATCAATAAAGTGCAAATATTAATTATATATCTATACAAATTATGCACCATTTTCTGACATGGCTAATATTAAGCTTAAGGCAAATTAAGTAAATAAAACCAAATGTTGACCTTATAATTTAGGGCTTAAAGAATATCTAGTATCATTCATATATGTTGTTTTTATATTATCTGTAATATTATTAGACAGAATAGTATTATAGATATCTCAAGATTTAAGTTACAGAATACTATAAACACAAAAGTAGTATTAGAATCATTAAATGAGGTTGTAAATAAATATAGTAATAAAAGCTTTGGGTATTATGAGATAGATGATACTAGTATATATTACTTGAACTTGAATACTTTAAGTAGTTTGATTTGTAAATAAGGTCTTCTTATTACTAGGAACTAGAATCACTTTCTAGCTAGAATTAAATGAGACAGTGAGTAATTATATCTTTTGATATCTTGGACAATAAAATTTGATTACTAAGTAATAAACTTTCAAATAATATGTTCAATAATGAGAAGAGAAAAGTGCTTTCCATTACTCTCTAAGTACTCTTTATAGCAACTCTTTATCAAGTTACTAATTATTTGCTATTAAGTAATCTTATACCATATTATAGTCATACTAAAATATATCTTACAATCTGAGTTACTTTATAACTCATACCCTTTCTACTTTTGTGCAATTACTGTATAACTCACTCTCTTTAGCTGATATGTCCCTTTGTTGTCTTTAGCTAGTCAGAGATCCATTAGCTTTTCTCTCAAATTACTCTTAATCAATTCTTGACTAAAAGCCTTTAGGGTTTGTTGATTGCTTCTTATATAGCTTTTTTAGTGTTGGGGTGACTGACTGAGTCTACTTAAGCGAAGGCTGCCTAACCAGAGTATTGTCTTATATTTTTCAGTTGCCACATAAAGTGTGCAGTATATAGGCTTAACAGCCTATATACTATAACTATTGGCCCCCACATTCTGACAAGTCCCGCTATTGTTCATATTTAGTAGTCAGCTTTCTCAGCTGTATGCCATACTTAATAGAGCTCTATTTGTGATTCAATTTAATAGTTCTTGCACTATTTCTACATTCATGGCATATTGTAACTTGAGGTGTAAGATATTCATGACAACAGAGCTTTATTGAGAATAATGTATAGCTGAGAGAGCTGACTAGACTGCCATGCCTTACCGCCTCCCCTGGGCCACTTCTAGTTATATTTCCAGACTAGTTTACTATCTGAGAAATCTAACAATAATCTATATTAATTGAAAATATTTTTCCCCAAGATTTCAGCAATTTGGAGTAGACAATAGACTTGTAATCTAGTACTGCAGACTAGTTATAGCTTTACCAAGGTTTAACATTCCACAAGCTAATCATGTATGGGAGTAGGCCACAGAAGCAAACTACGCAGCCAATCCATACAACATAGAGAACATCTCTGCCTTTTCCTAGCAGCATGTAGTCATATTCTGCATCTCCCTCAAGTACTACCTATAATCACTGTAAGCTTCGAAATACCATAGACTATCCAGTAAGGGCAGGAATGGAAATGCCTCATAACCGGCCATCGCAGGACCACAAGGTTCAAAACATGAATGCTCCTTTTTGCACTTCCTCTAGATCGAACTCCGTATCAGTTAAGGCAGTTGATCCTCAGCCTATTCATAGGGATGCTTACACAATCAGCTAGGCCGGATTCCAGCTCGAGTGCTGCCCTTGCAATGGTTTGCAGTTCCGAGGTCGAACTTGCGTTTCGGCGGTGTCTGAGGGTTGGTCGATCCGAAAGCATCATTCAAGTCTGGTTGGGTGATTGTCGTCCCTGCGATAGGATGTAGGGGATGAAGCGTGGCTCAGAGGCGTGGTTTCTATATCTCTGTAGTGGCAAGTTATTGCTTGATTCACCCTTTATATGCATATTCACTGGGGCATGCGCGAATGCCCTCATTCACTTGCCTAATGGAGGGTACAAACTCCAGGCGGAAAAGCAACTGTGGCATTAAAAAGTACCTAAACATTCTACCATACTCAACCACCCTGCTTGGTGACTTCGAACCCGTGTTCCGAACGGAGTTAGCGGACTCTACAGACGTATAACTCTAGAAGAACCTGCTTGTTTCAAATCCTACCCCTACCTTAAAACAACGATCAACTACGCGGGGCAAGCCGGCCGTAGTAACAGCGAATTCAATCTTCAATTGAGACATTAGTTTAGTGTGCAACCACGGGTTATGCGCCACCCATGGGTTATGCGCCATTTTTCATTCCGGCCGATTTTATACACGAAAGGCATTGGGCCAACAAAAGCACATATAAGCTTGATTTTATAAGCCATAGGGACTCTCTAATGAGGCTTATACTGTTCGCTCTGATTACGCTCCTAGGAATATAGTCCCGAATTGCCATCAATACCAAATTGGCCAACTGTCAGTCAAAGTAGTATAGCGAGCAAGAACTTCCATTTCTACTTATACCTCGCCTCTCAGCATAGTGTAATTTATAATCCATGCATTGGTTTAGCTTTGTAGTCACTGGTTAGGAAGATCTTAATTTTGAAGGCTCTTTTGGGAATGTTTCTTGTCTGAAAATAAAATTTAGATCTACTAGTAGCCCTGAATTGTAACCCAATAGCATGGGTTTAAGGGAATTGCTTATAAGTAGCCTCTCATAGCTGCTACCCGATACCAGAGCTCATCTCACTGAACCTGTTGCTCTTGGAGAGGCCCTCACGGGACCCTACTACAGGCAATGCCACAACAATGACAGCCTACAAGTGAGGAATGACACTTGGTAAACTTACTAGGCACCGTAGAGTGTCGCATTAGTATACAGGTTACTACATTAGATGCAGTCTGAATGTGGTAGGCATTGATATTAGAAATGGCGCACAACCCATGGGTGGTGCATAACACGTGGTTGCACCCTAACTGGGGGCCTCTTTGTCTCCCTTTCAAATCTCCACATAGGTACATGAGCTCACCTGTACAAACAAGCAACCGATCTAGCGCTTATAGTAGATCGCACTTTGGGACATTTCAAAGAGCGGGCCCCGCCGCAGATGCTGCGATAGTTAGGTAGTCTACTTGAAGTCATTGCCGCAGGTGTTGCTTCTGCGCAAGTCGTCCTTAAAGGCACGAAGTGGACTTGAACCACTAGGCACCCCGCCAATGGCACGGCAATCCGAGAAGTGGCACGATTCGTGGAGTGACATGACACCTTGCGCATGTTACGGGCCGCTTCTACACTAGGCCCGCGCAGTTTAGATCTATAACACACCAGGAAATGGATTTCACAACAAAATACTCACAGGGTCATGTAAACGGCTGATATTGGAGGCACTGATATAGGTTGAACTAGAAGACATTCCATCCCTGCATCATCGCCACAATGACCAGACCACGGGTTAAAAAGAGCTCCACGCCAGCCCTAGAAAACAATCTGGTTCCTCCTCCAATAACCTCCACCCATCCATTCGTTTCATTTCACTCTCGATCAACCCTTCAAGCCAATTTTTTGACCATCCAAGAGGGTGAGTGAGTGAGAAACCCTCTTAGCTAGCCCAAAACAGGTACCATCTTCTTAACCGCTAATAACTAATCCTTCCCACTGGGCTTGGATGCTTCAGCAGGAAGGGGAGACTGAGCCTTTGGCGGCGCGGCTTTCGGAGACTCAGCCTTAGGGGATGTAGCCTTCGTCGACGCACCCTTCGAAGACTCGCCTTTCGCTCCCTCCCGCTGCTGTTTCTTCGCTGGAGGGGCTCCCGCCATCGCCCCCGCCTCGAGGAGTGGAGCACGTGTAATCTGAATCGGAGTGTCCGGGTTCACGATCTCGCCTTCCGCTGGTTTACGACCGTAGACCACGAAGCTATATTACCACGCACGGGTCAGTGCATCACAAGCCCTCCACAGTTCACCCAGAGCAAATAAATGAGTAGGGAAAAGCGCGAAACCATACCAAGGATTATAACAATGAATCCTCTTCAACTTCCACTCCTTCCTCAACATGGCCAAAAAAACCTCCAACTCCTCAACGCTCCACCCCAACAGCCTCGTAAAAATCGCCAGTGAAATCCCCTGTACCCCATCCAGCGTCGCCACCAAACTAGCCAACCCCGCCTGCTTCAATCCTTCCTCCTTACACCACGGTCCCATCGGCAACTTGAACTCCTTGACCACCACATCAACGAACCCAGCCTCCTTCATCGCCTGAGAGAGCTCCGCGCCGGTGATGCGAAGGCCGATTCCCCCTTAGCGCCTTCGACGAGTTTGGTTACCCATTCAACAGACACGGAGGTGGCGGGGAGTGTATCGTCGTCTGAAAGAAAAGTACAATCGAATTCCTGAGACTCGACAAAGCCACCCGGCTTGAGGTGTCTGCCAAACCAGCGCCAAGTCAGCCAGCAGTTAGCCAGTCCCGGCCCACCCAGAGCGAAGGGGGGTCAATGGACGGGGGAAACGGAACTTATAAGCCTTGGCGTAGTATTTAGACCAGTCTTTGATGCAGAAACCACTGCAGATGCGGGTGTGGATTAGGTCGAATTTGTTGGGGGGGTAGGTCCATTCTTGTTCTGCGTCGTCGATTTCGAACTAGTTACGCCGTGTTAGCTGGGTTATGGTAGATATCACGGGGGGAAAAACTGGGAGGGGAGGGCTTCGAGGGGGTTGGTGATCTGAGGTCTCGACAGGGGTTTCTTTCTGCTCGCGACTGGTTACCTTGACGTTTGGTGGGACCCTAGACAAAATAAGGAGAGGTTTGAGTTAGCGATCTTGGTAGTGTAATGGGGTTTGACACCTGGGTTGTAAGTAACAAGCGCACCATTTCGGTTGAATGGGACTCAAGTCCGTCCCGATAACTGCCGCGTTTTCAGGCATGTTAGTCAGCGGAAACCGTCCCTATTCCCGCTTTACATAGAGTAGGGAACTCAACTCACCTTCAGCACCAGGATACGCATCGCCTAGTTACCCACAAAACACATCAGCCCCCGTCCAGCCAGACCACCCCAACCCTCTCACTTAACCCTCAACACCCAAGCCTCCCCAACCCAGTTCAACAAATTAGAGTAACGTACCTACATCCATAGCCCAAATCCCTAACCTCAAGTCGTTAGTATTTTACAGTTCCCAGGCCAACAACTCCACCCAAACCACTCCCTCCAAAAAAGAAAAAGACTCACCAGTCCCCGTCCCAATATCCAGCACAGCCTGCAAATCCTTCGCCGGAGCGAAGAACGGCACATCGTTGAACATGAGACGCCAGGCGTGGTAGGTGAGGTCTAGTCTGTTTCTTGTGTTGTAATTGTTAGTTTGGCTGGTCTGGGTGTGAGTGCGGGGGTTGGGCTGGGTGGGAAGGGGATGGAGGAGACTTGCCGCTCTTGTTCGGCCTATTTGGTTGGTAAACGGTGAGTGGTTAGTATGGTTGTGGGGAGGCGGGGAAGGGTAGGTCCGGAGCTTAGTTATTCTATCGAATGGGGGCTCAATGTAGGGGGACTGACCTCGTCGTTCGGGAGGACATATTCTACATCCCCACGCATTCCCGTCAGCAAACCCCAACCCCAACCTCAAACCCATCGCAGAAAGAAAAACCAGGAACAGGGGAACGCACTCCCAGCTTTATACTACTCCCCCCCCTCTCACATCAGCAACCGCACCCACACAACCCCAAGCCCGAGTCCCATATTCAAGGAGCGCCTTACAGCGTGATACCTCCTCCCATGCTCAAAATGATAGGCGAGAATACTCGACGAGATCGATGTCGTCAGATCGTCCCTTCACAAGGATCGAGACACCGTTTAGTCAGGCTGTGATCGTTAAGTGAGATGAGCGGGAGGGAGGAGGTTCGCACAAGTCATCGTAGTATGCGGAGTCGGCTTCCGAGTCGTCCTGGGCGAGGTGTTAGCCGCTTGGTGTGGCTGGAAGGAGGGAGGGATGGGATTACTTACATCGGGGAGTGCGGCGTCGGGTGCGACTGCGTTCGGAGGAGGGGGTTCGGTCGCCATGTTGCTGTCGATGTCGGATTAGGATAGGGCAATGAGGTTCTAGTGGCTTCTTCCGGAAGTGTCAAGGATAAGATAGAACGTCGATCCTCGAAAGAGAGAAAGAGCGTTGGGTTGGGCTTGGACGCGTGGCTCGAAAGGATAAACCCCGCTTCGGTGCGAGTTTAAATACCGAACGGGGATGACCGTAGCCCACTTATCGGCCACGGAAGTGAGTGAACTGGTTTGCCAGCGGGGTATTCCTATCGTACCATACCGTACCCACGGATCTGCAGGCCCCGCAAAAAGTGACATAATACCCACCCAGATTGCGATCTTACAACCCCACTTAAAGACGACCGAGACAATCAGGCCACCGCCTAGACCCAATTACCCAGCTACGCCGCACGCTTACAGCGTCCACGCCCTGCCACTACGTCATGATTGGATTCCCACGTTCTCGACAAATCCACGTCGCCGCATCCCGCAGCGCCATAACGTGCGTCAGCCGCACCAGCGCACCACCAAGAAAACCCCACGAGACCCCAGACCCCGTTTTGGGGTGTTGGGTTTATGCGGGACGGGTCTTTTGAGTTTGTTCCCGGTGGTATGTATGCGAGGGCTTCGGGCCAGTAGGAAGGTAGGCCGAGTGGGCCGCCTGGGAGGTTGGTAGACTAACTTTGGTTGCGGGGGGGTTCGGGATGGGGGTAGGTAAGCGAGGACGAGGGGTGGTTTTCGCTTGTGGGTTGGAAGGTTTTTGGGTCGATGGGTGACGGCGACGGAATAGGGCTGGTGGAGGAGGGAAGGAATGGGTGCCGAGGAGGGGGTGGGCTGGGTTTTGTCGCGCTTCGGGAATAAATTGGGATTTTTTAGAGCCCGTGCTGGCTATTGCTCCGTGTTTGTAGAATATCTGGAAGAATTAAGTGGTGGCTATCCACCATGGAAGTACGGTTCAATTCACTCCACTGACCAAGCGGAAGTTGCGTCACACAAGCTCTCGATTCTCGAAGAAAACCACAGTCCCAGGATCTCCTATCATGAATTTCCTGTCAAATCCCAGCACTTGAGATCCTGTTCCAGGTCTACAAAGAAACGTCATTCCCAAATATCCGGGGAATAAAAAAAGGGAATGGGAATTTCTCACTCGACAAACGCGCCAAGACTCGACAAACAGACCAACGATATCTCAACACGGTAAATTACCCTAATCGCTGAAAATCAACCTCATCACCGCGATCCGACTCACCCACCCCCAACCCAAACCGCAGACCATGTCCTCACCTACATCAAAGAAAGTAACTACCCAGACCCACCTCTGCCTCTAAGACAGATGAGCCTCCTAAACAGTCCCCCCGAACAAGCAAGTTAGCGACACTAACCCGCGTCCGCGAAAACCAGCGGAGATGTCGGGCGCGGAAACGGGAGTATGTCGTTTAGTTGAAACGGAAACTAGCTGAGAGTGAGAAGAAGGTTCGGGAGCTAAAGGAGGAGGTTGGAAGGTTGAGGGGGGTGGTTGGGGATGGGGATGGTGCGGTGGAGGTGGGGCTAGGGATAAATGAACTGGTTCTGGGTTGGGGTATGGGCGGTGGGGGTGCGGGTGCAGGTGGCCTGGGTCTTAGTGGTGAGGGTGGTTCACTGAACATCAGGAGAGGGATTGAGGAGGAGGTAGCTACGGCTTCGGTGAGTAAACTCAAGACATCCATCTCCCCTCGCCGACCAAGCCGCCAGCGCTGACCTCTGAGAAGGAGTCTACAGATCTCGTTCCTTTCGAGCCAAATACGGACACATTAACCATCCCCACAGAGACCGGCGACGCAGCAGGATTCACGCCTAGCATCGAAGAACTCCTCGACCTCTTCAACCCCACCACAACCCTCCCATTCTCCCTCGAATTCCCCTCACCACCTCCTCTCTCGCTTCTCCCAACCGCCCCAACCTGCCCACTCACCCCCTCCAATCCCTCCCACTGCTCTAACCAACCTGGCACTTCTGCATGCACGGGCTCCCGCAACTGTAGTACCAGCACCAGCCTGCCTAGCAGCGAGGATGAAGAAGAGTCGACGCTGTGCACAACGGCATACACGCTTATCCAACGGCACAACACGCGAAGGGTGGATATGGTTGAGATTTGGATTAGACTTTGGAACGGGTTTCGGAGGGGGAAAGGGGATGGAGGGGAGGGTGGGTGTAGGGTTCGAAATGGGGTTTTGTGGGGTGTTCTGGAGTGGGTCGGTGGGTCGGTGGTGGACAATAGGTGCGAGGTGATTAGGGGAAAGGGTGCGGCTTTTGGTGAGGGAGGTGGTTTCTGTCTTGGGGTTGGGAAAAAGATATGGTGGAAGGTGTGGACATGCGAGGGGTATTACGGTTCTGTGCCGGGGGGGGCGGTTTTCATTGCCTGGCTAGAGTATTTTGCTACTGCGCACACGCCCGGTTAGACGTGAGGTTTTTAGGTTTTGTTCGACTTAACTAGGCTAAGAACCCACGAGCCGGGCTTGTCTGTACCTCAACGCGGGGGAGTCTGATCTGGTTTCGCGAAGCCTGTTATGAGTGTTGGCGATGTGTAATATTGGTTGGATGATTACTGCTTGGAATTGTGTCCGAACGTGCTTCGTTTACGACAAAGTTTTGGGCTCTTTAGTTGCCTACCCCCATACACCGTGACTACCTACCCACCTTCTTAGCCTGGGTGTCGAATCAGAGCGCGGGCAGAAGGGATCGACACCATTGCGTTCCTGATGAGACGCACGCCTCCATAGAACAGCCTTTCCCATTCTCAAAGGATCAGCGATAAAGCTTAACAGCGGCATGCCTACTTGGCCTCAAGATCAACGAACAGCCCTCCCCTCCGATTCCCTCAGCAAAAATTCGTGTATTCTGCCCCCCTAAAAAGTCAAATTAATACCCCCCTCCTCAGCATAATAATTCCCCTGCCTAACAACCCCATTCCCATGTACCTCCACCTTCCCAAAATTCGACCCCTCCTGCACCACCCTCACTCTCCCTTTCCCTTCTTTCCACCCTTTCCACCGTTTCCCCTCTCCCCCCTCTTTCCCCTCCCTGCCCCCTCCAATCATCACATTCCCCTGCACAACCTCCCCATCACCACTAACACGCGTAGAACCGAAATGTGACCCGGTTTGCACGACGCGAACGGGACCTTTCTTGCCAGGTGAGGCTGGTTCCCCGAACACTACGTCGACTTGGACGACGCGGCCATTGCTGCTGACTGTGGTGGGGCCGAATGTGGAGGGGCCTTGGGGGTTGGAGTTGGTGGTGGGTTTGGGGTTGGGGTTGGGTTTCTTGTTGGTTTTGTTGAAGCAGGGGAAGAGGTTGCTTAGTGGCATGTTGGGTGGGTTGTTTGAGGAGGAAGAAGATTGCATGGGTGTTTTGGTGAGAGTGGAAGTGAGTGTAATGTGGCTGAGCGAGTTTGGTGTGGGTTGTGAGTAAGTTTGTGGGAGTGAAAACGGTGTTGATGGTGGCGTGATAAACAGGCTGACGTGTGTTAGATCAAACAGAAAGGTTAAGTTGATTTAGGTGTTAATGAGACCGGACTCGCGAATCGCATTCACTTTGAGTGATATAGCGCAAACAAAGCGATGTTCGGGGGCTGCTTCGGAATAGTCAGTCTTCGTTCGACAGATTGTCCTGTTAAGGTGTGGAACTACAAGGTAGAACCAACGGAGGTTTTAAGCTTAGACTACTCTAAGAGTAATAACACGAGTTTGGGTGTCGTTCGGTTGTCGTTCAGCCCAGGAGTCTGCGTATGCACTCGGAAAACTTGCCTAGGTGCGAATGTGCCTCCATGTATGTCGGATGCTGAGCCCCTCCCAATTGCTATCTTGCCACCTTTTCATTTGCCTTTTCGTTCAATTCGCCTAAGGAATGCCACCTAAGATGCTTCGACGCCCCGCCAATTCGGAAGTAACCACCAACTCCAGTTTCAAACGCCGTCATGCGATGTTCTCAACCCGGCGAATCAGTTGCAGGGTCTTGACAGTTGCAGAATCCCTGAACCGGACAGCAAACTTCACTCTAGCTTTGAATCAATTGACAGACTGACCGATGGGTCCAATCTAGGTGCTTGATGTGGTCCAATGAGAGGAGGAGAAAGTCTAACAGGAGAGTCATGGGTAAGCTGATCCTGGGGTTGAACGACCAACAGTTTGTAGTTAACTGGAATTACGCTACCGATTACGGCGCAGGCAACAACCGAGAATACAGAACGCCGATCGGAGGAAATTCAAAATCTATGGGAACACGGCGCTAGACTTCCAGAAACGGCGCAAAGACTTGAGAAAATCCAGGCTCGTAGACCAATGGCCAAAAAATATTTTAAGCTAGTTGGATGAATTTAGTTACTTGATGTGGTTTCTAGCGCCGCCTCCCCTTCGAAAATGCGCTTGCTCTGGGGCTGGCAATGTGTAGGCGAGGCATACGGTCGCATGAAATTCGGAATTTACGGGAGAGCGGCGCTAGACTCCCGCCTACGGCGCTAAGATTTGGAAACAATTTAGGCTCTTAGGCCAACGGCCAAAGAAGATTTAAAGCCAGTTGAGAGAATTTAACCTCCCGATGTCGTCTCTAGCGCCGCCTCGCTGGAAAAATGTGAATCAATAGTTAGGCGAGAGTGCGAAAGTCGAACGCAGAAAAGCAGCGCTGGGCTCCCACCAACAGCGCTAAGTCTTAAAAACAATTTAGGCTCTCAGGCCAATGGCGGAAGAAGATTTAAAGCCAATTGAAAGAATTTAACCTCCCGATGCGGTCTCTAGCGCCGCTTTCTCCGAAAATTTGGTATAATCGCCGGTTTCCTCGAGGTGTCGCCATACCAAAATTGGGGGTGTCGCCGCACTAAACTCTAGTGTCGCTATACCGAGACCCATCGCAGAATCATAAAAATTAGCTCCGTGTATGCACATGAGCTGGCTCATTTTCGTATCAAGGCTATTCTTCACTGCACTTAAGGGCAGTATCTGTAGGCTCAAATAAGCGCTCTCGGAAATGCCCGATTCGGTTTTCCTCGCCTATTTTGGTGGGGAAAATCGATCTTGTATCATTACGCCACTTGTATCGTTACGCCACGGGCACCCATTGATGAGGAAGGGTTTGAGGATCTGACGGTCTCATTGTCGAGTTCGAGTAGCGATTTAGTTACGGCTTTTGTTGAACAGGTGGGTTTGGAAGTTATCTAGTGATTAACCTATGACGAGGGGAAGGGGTCAATGGGGTTGGTGTGAGGGAGGACCCAGGTATAATTCTACATCGGGATATTCGATTTTGGTTTGGGCCACCTGATGAGTTCCGTCAGTTCGGTTGAGCCCTCGAAGATAACTTAACCCGATCTACGAACTTACAGTTTGTTTTGTTTTGAAATAGAAGCCTTGAGGAACGATGATCCTCGCAGCCCATAGTCGCCCGCGAATTTAACGAGTCCACCTTCGAGCTTTCCCTTGGCCATTCGTTTTTGGTACCATACTGAGACCAGCTGTTCTAATAACGCATCTTTTTCTGGGGTTCTGATCCATCCGGGAGGGGCATCACGAGTCCGAAACACTAAGACTTGAGTTTTCGGGTCTTCCTCCGCAAACGTGTTTAGCAGCGGCTGAGCCCACGGGACATCGTCCAACCTCCCATTCCAATCACATATTCTCGGTATCGCAATACCGAGGCCAAGGCTGCGAAGCCTCATAGCCCCAACTGTAGCACAATGGCTTTCAAGTCCGATCTGAAAATTCTCGTAATACCGCTCGTGCCTTTCTTTAGCAAGTGCACTGGCTCAGAGGCCTCGGATCGCGCGCGTTAGATGACATTGATCTGTGTCGGTGCCGTTGGTTTTGACGGAAGAACCCCAGGTCAGGCGCCCTGGGTAGATTCCCTCAATCGCAAGATACTGCATCCACTGCTTTGAGCCAGGGAGGATCTGGCGAAGTATACTGTCCGTGAGGTATACCGTATCGGGAGTTAATCGATTCTGCCAATATATCGGGGAAATGCAAAACTCGAAGATATTCCTTGAATATAGTAGGCGAGACGCTTGCATTTAAACCCGGCTGCAGGTGCGCAGGAGCCTGAGATTGTATCTGAGATATATGCCCTCAGGATTCCAGAACTTCTTCTCTCACCAATACAGATAACCATGGTAAAACGTTACTGGGACGTCGTTCCTGGGTTTCCACAAGGGTGCTGATATTTCGACAGGGCAAAACACTATTTTGACATGGTACTCAGTTAAGCGAAGCCTATAAGCCAGTTAAAGAGATCGCATCATAGTAATCACATTGTGAAACTTGAAGTTTTCATCCCTTTTACTCACTGACCCTGTTCTAAAAACGGCCCAATGACTCTGGACAGGTTGTTTAATGGACTGCTTTTCAAATTCTGTACATGATTCTCCAGTTCTTTTACGATACTTTAGGGAGCTGCTTGCTAAAATTTAGCGAGGAAGATCAGCTAGAAGTAAATCACGGCTAGTGAGACAGTCGTGGCTAACGAGACAAAATTCTTGGCAACTGCGTTCACGCTTTATTGCG
>JAJDMX020000234.1:0-64903 GCA_022345685.2 Nothomitra cinnamomea | reverse complement strand
GTATCGGCTGGCGCATAAATTGCTCTACCTGGCGATCAGATGGGGGGTAGCCATCACCCTCTTCACGGAGTACGAAGCTGATCATCGGACAGATCTGGCCAAAGGAATCCGCCAATCTTGACTTCCCCACGCCGCTGCTTTGCACAAAGACCAAGGTTTTCGCGTAATATGGCGATTCGTCTTTGGCGCAGTCCCGCATCTGTTGTCGTAGCCCAATTAGGGCATCCCCGAAAAAGCCCCTACTCCAATCGTTGTGCAAGTCATGAAGGAAAGAATCCCTTGAAGTGGGAGAGAGACTCTTCGTTCGCGACGGAGTAGTTGGAGGGACGGAGACATCATGAAAGAGTCCATAAACCGCACTCCATATCGATTCCTCATCGCCTGGCTGCTCGATGACACGCTCAAGCAGGATGGCTAGAGCGTCGATGTTGACTTGCTTTGGAAATCGACCGCAAAGATCAGTAATATCTTGGTACAAGGACTTCCGTGACGATCCATAGTGAGGTGGCAAATCTGCGGCAGCGTCCAGTGTCAGTATGGAGCCGAGGAGTTTCTTGATCAGGCGTGAGGCTCCTCGAAGAGTGCTTAGCATATCTTTCTACCTTTGGATTCACAGGAAGATACCTCGGTCTGTGCTCGCTGAGCGGGCAATGTCACTGAAGGAAGGTTTTGAAGGAGCCTTAGAAACAAAGTCAGAGTAATTCTTGCGGAATTTGTCAAAGCCATCATCAATCGGACAGTTTCTAATGATATCCTTAGGCGTATCGCCCAAGATGAACATTGTGGGGGGTATTTGGAAGAGTCTTGAAATCGCACCGCAGAACAGATGTCAAAGACCGGAAGGGAGAGTTCCGGGCAGAGAGCGGCAATACAGCGTGGGAACACTGAGAACAGATGGAATAACACGGCTTCATCAAAGGCAGAATGGAATGCCTGTTGGCTGAGCTGCTCGTTGATCGGAATCACAATCGGCCGACAATGGGCAAGAGGAGGGAAGGTATGGAGGCGGTGATGAGCCCCTCCACTCCGGTTGCTGAGTCATCCCGCTTAAGCGGGTGGGGGAAACCCGTGTTACTCGCTGTAATAATACACTCTTGGACTCTTATACTGTGAGCCATGACTGACGCTGGGATCCCCTCCGCTCTAGGAGGAACGACAATCACAGCTGAAACAGTGAGCAACTCGAGGAAACAGCTTGGTCAGAGGTTAACTAATTCCTTAGTTCAATGACAATGGCTCTGCCTATGGCGACGATTTGTAAACCAGTATTCTACAGCTACCTTATCTTGCCCGTCTAACTTCGAAGTAGAGCAAGCCTCACGACGTCTTTGGCTTCCAGCATAACTGCTTGCCGGCATGAGAATGGCCATCGTTATTATGCGTTCCGCAAAGGGAGTAAGCAGCCGCGGCAGACCTTAATTATCTAACAAGTACAGGATACATACTTCCAAACGATGAAAAGGAGCAAGATCGTCTAGATCTTCACCACCACATGACCACGCTAATATCGGATGGTAAACTGCACCTAGCCCCTATCGGCGAGAACCCTCAGCAGGTTCTTGATATCGGCATAGGAACTGGAATTTGGGCAATAGAAATGGGTATGCCACTACGAGGGCTGATACACCTACCCCACACTGCCAACATGTGCTAACTCTAGCCAGGAGATACGTATCCGTCCGCCGATGTAGGGATCTCCTCGCACGTCTAAGGATACTTGATCCACAAATGCTGACAGAATGGCAAAGTTTTGGGTAACGACCTCAGCCCAATTCAGCCTAGGAGGCGTGCAGCCTTTGCTTCAAAGTACTTAGTACTAGTACTGACCACTGCAAAGGGTGCCCCAAACGTGAGATTTGAGGTTGACGGCGTTGAGAGCGAGTGGACTCACAGTGCACCATTCGACTTTACCCACTGCCGGTACATGCTAGCCATCATCTAGGATTAGCCGAAACTTATGAGGGAAGCATACAAGTTGAGTGTCCAGTAGACGTGTCGATTTCCAGAATGGAAACATATATGTATGGCCAATTCAGGTACACAAAACCCGGTGGCTGGGTGGAGTTTCAAGACTTTGACTTGACCCATACTCCGAAGATGGCACTCTGAAGCCTGATATTTACTTGCCTCTCGTAACCCTGACCCAGATCCAGATGCCACTGCCCGCTTCGTGACATCTATCATTGATCGTCATAACGCGGAGATCCTCAACTCGCGTGCTTGGATATGTCAAGTCTGCGAAAAACGAGCACGGAGCTCCTTCATTCGGTGATCGCACGACTCACTCCTGGTGAAGGTGCAACGGCCGAGTTTAGGCCTCTTTTATGGGACACCATTGTGCCCATCTGTAGATCTGGCAGAGATTGCGATCGCAAGGCAGAGAAAACAGCAGAGACCTTTGGAAAGGAGGCTATGCCGACGCTAAATTTGGGGAGAAAGTGCTGTGAGAGGTGCGGGAAGGTGACAGGCGGTGTCAAGCTATGTAGTGGCTGCAAGGTTCTCAGGTAAGTATAAATGATTCCTTTACATTCAAATGACTGTAGCTAGTAGATACTGTTGTCGGAATATAGGTACTGCTCGAGAGAGTGTCAAGTCCAGGACTGGCCAACTCACAAGAAGAACTGCAAGCTTACGCAGAGAAAGCGCACTCGTGGAGAGAGAATAGAGGCATCCATAATGTAGGGGGAGCCTTGAGCGCAGGAAGAAATTCTCCCAGGAGTGATTTCTGCCTAGGATCTTTTTACCCTGTAAAGAACTTGGTGAAGATTCTACTAGTTTACTTAGACCATGCAGCCTTTCGAATGAACATACAGGACATGTACCCAACACTCCAAAGATATATCGGTTGACTCCAAAAGTCCCCGTCATTATCTGAAATTTTCATCTAGAGTTTGCTGTTGCTTGTGGGAAATGGTCGGCGTCCATACTGGAGATTGACGAAATGAGAGATAAGATTGAACAGAATGAATTGACCACTCTTCCCAAATGAGGCCTGGACAACTTGTAGCCAGTATCTATATGACGTGGCTGGAAAAGCAACTGCACCCCCACCCAGTGAACCGCAACCAACCCCCATCCCCTCACCGCTATGCAACTCATAAATACCGGATCAATCAATGAAAGAGTTACACAAAAGAGCCCAACTGACAGTGTCAGCAGATGCAACGGGTTTCAAGGGTTTGGAAGTGAGGAATTATTTACCACTGACAACGCGACCTATCTTCCCTTAAGCATGTTGCCTAAGTGAGTTAAGGCATCAAGTGCATGTCCACTGCGAAGAGCAAAAGCATCTCTCAAACTATTGAGATGTCGTGAACCCTTCTTTGTAAGAAGTTGAATGCAAGCTACACAAGTATACTTTTCTAATGGGTGTTTCAAGCAGGCGGCTCAACTATCCACAGTACACAATATGAATTACCTACCCTACAGTGAGTGGGCGTACTCTAAGTACCCTCACAATGCGACTATCTTGCACTTGTTTGTATCACTAGGTCGTGATGTAGAAGTGGACCTACTGCTCAACCAAAACGACGGGGACCTGAACTTGCAGGATGGGTGTGGCTGGTCTCCGCTAACATGGGCCGCGGAGATGGGCCACGAAGGAGTAGTAAGGATGCTGCTAGAGCAGAATGGCGTCGACCCACACTCTATAGATGGATCGGGCCGAACTCCGCTCTCATGGGCGTCAGCGAATGGCCATGAAGTAGTCGTGCAGTTGCTAATAGCACACGGCGAGGTCGGTGAGGTCAGCCCAAAGCGGAGGGATGAATCAGGCCAAACGCTGCTATCACGAGCAGCTGAGAATGGCCATGAAGCCATCGTCAGACTGTTGCTGGCAGGGGCCCATGTCGACCTGAGCTCCAGGGACGAAGGTGGTCAAACTTCAATTTCATGGGCGGCAGCGAACGGCCACGGGACAGTGGTACAACTGCTGTTGTCTAGGAGGGAAAACATTATCTCCCTCCTCACCTCGCTGGGTTGGGCTAGTTTTTGTATTTCCGCTGCCTTGCCCGAATAATATGAATCCTTTATATGCTTAACGACAAGTCGGAGGGCATCGTAAGCAGGCTGAGAAGGAAAATGACTAGTGAAGTATCAAAGGGTTGAATATGAGGAGAACGAGGTGGAAGAAGTAAAGGGTTTAGGTGCAACCATCAGCGGAGTTTCAGTTTGAATAGATGCACATGAGTGAACAGGGCTGCAAAAAAATATTTTAAGATGATAATGATACTGTTCATGTTATCAACCAGAGGAATATAGTATACTGACGTGCTGTATGAACGCCTTCCAAAACAGCTACTTTCATGTAGACACCATGTTTGCGCGGACACCATAAAATAATGATTGTCCTCACAACCCGATGTTGTGAATGACAGCGGCATGGTTTTTGAATGCATTTCAGAGTCCAACTTCGCCTCACAAACAAGGTGAGGATAGAGGAGGTTCTTGCTTCAGTCTCTGGTCTGCAAGTACTCATTCACATGCCAAATTAAGGCATCGCAATGAGAGAAGGAGAAAGTTCTGGCAGTGTGACAAAGAGAAGGCTCGCTAAGACAGAACAGACACTACGTACCTGGACAAGAAATTGGAAACAGATCAGGATCCTCGTACATAATTGTAACACGGAGCCCTAAGGTGTGATGACTGCAGTTGAGGCTCGGCGGCGGCGCGCCGTTGCGCCACATGCGGTTAGCGCGCCGAGGGACACGTAAGCGCAGGAGGCTGCTTCTGGGAGAAGCAGCGATTAGTCCTATCATAGAATCAATGTCTTTAATCTATTGAATCCATTCTATCGCACATGGCATTGCGGAGCCTCCATATGTCTATAACCCTTACCCTTGAGCCTCGTGACGTCGCTGCGACAGCGCCCGGCGTTCGGCCCGACGTCGTTCACACTGTTTTAGCAATTCGAAGGGCTTGGCTTTAGGGCTGGCCCTTACAATAATATCCTTCTACTTAATCTTCTCATTAGCCTAGCAAGGGGTCTGGCAGGGGGCTTCAAGATGGCTACAGAGAGATCATGTCTTGCAAAACATTCAGCTGATTTTCGCATGCCTCATGCTTGGACATCTCCATGACATTTCTATTTTGACAAAGCAGACCAGCCAGCCATTCTCGTTCCTTGAATATTAATGTTGGTATGACATCTGTATACGTAGAAGTGATTCTGCGATACTGTTTGTTGCAAAAAGAACGCTTAGAGATGCTTAATGAATTCTCTAGACTATGGCCATCGCTGGTCTCTATATATGTAATGGCGAGACTCCGGGTATCGTACGATAGGCGCTCGTTACTACTCTCCAAGCGCTTTATATAGCGATTCTTCATCGAGTTGCCACCGCTTGTCATCGAGCGATCTCACACCCTATTACCGTCACGCCAAGGTGTGACTTACAATCCGAATTCCAATCAATGAAACCTGAGTCATACTCTAACTCATACCACTTTACCCTTGCACGCGGGCGACAAAAAAAACCCGACACCCAAACAGAGCCATTGACGGAAGCAACAACGATTGCGATTTAATTATCTAGTGACCTACTAATCTACCCTCGTTGTCAATTACAGCTTCTAATCTGGCCGGCATTGATTTAATCTTGTCATTAATGAACTTCTGCGATACGTTTGCCCAGCCTGCTCTAATAAGGTCAATTGTAGTCTCATCATCCTAGTGTGGATATTTTCGCAGGTGCTGCTTCGCGGGTTGCCAGCAGTTCTCAATGGGCGATAAATCGGGAGACTGTGCGCAATTGAAGAAGAATTCCGGCTTGTTCTTCTCTTTCCATGTTCGAACGATGTTGCTTTTACTTGGGCCATGCCCGCTATCGCCATCCTCCTCTAACACGAAGTCCTGCCCTTCTTCCAGCCACGACTTGACTATCGGCTCGAGTATACTGTCAATATACACCTGTTGTGACATGCCGTTTGTGTTGCCTGGGACGTCGTAGAAGTAAATGTCCGACTTAAAGTTAAATCCGACAGCAGCCCAACAGTGTTGTCGTTTCCCGTCCTTGGGATCAGGTTCATCATGCTCCTCTAAACAGTCGACACAGTATCTTTCGCCGATTCGTCTTATAATTCGAAGTTTCCTTTGAGCGCCCTAGCCAAAGTGGACCCCGTCACTGAATCGTACACGATACCAATCTTCAGGTTCTAGATATTTTTGCAGCATCGTTTTAGCGTATCGTAGTCGATTCTCTCTTGCTGATTGTGACACCCAACCGCGTTGACAGGCAATGCACTTATGATAGTCCATTGTCTCCATAGTTCGCTTTATTGTTCGTCCGGAAGCTTCAACGTTTGCCTCGAATCCAAGTTGCTCCTAGGTAAGAGCCCGTCCTTCCAGTCTAGTTCTTTCAAGTATACACTCCATTTCTCTAATCTGAGTAGGCGTAATGACTTTCTTTCGGCCTCGAGTTTCAACGGCCTTGGGATTGTTGTGTAGGCGTCGAGGCGATTCATCTTTGAGCATCGCCCAGCCCTGGTGGCGTGGAACACCGAAGGTTCGAAAAACATCCTCTTTAAAGTATGGGATGTTCATGCGATCGCAAAACTCAATTGAACCTTGCACCTTAGCTTTATTAGGTGTCGGAAAATGCTGCTCTGGCTCTCGGGGCTCCAGAAAAGGCGTCCTGTCTCGAGAACTCATCGTGGCTGTTGTTTGCGTGGTGTGGGTGGTTTGGGTGTCGGGTTTTTTTTGTCACCCGCGTGCCTTGGTGCAATAGCCACGCAACACGACCCTGCCAGCTATCCTCCACCCACTGCCTATCCCAGGGTGCGGGGCTTCTGACTCGTCGGTCGCTTTCCTAGTTGGGGCTCTGGCGGCGTTGTGGCTGGCGAAGGCTGCTAAGCGAGGGCTGCCTTGACCGGCGCGCAATGGACAGCCTTGGCAGGCTGCGCCCTGGGTAAGTCCCGTCGCCCCTCGTATTCGGTTGCCGACTACTTCAGCCGTATGCCGTACCCGATGGGGCTTTGTTCGCGATCCGATCCAATGGTTCTTGCGCCACTCCCGTGTCTGTGGCGTCCTGCGGCTTGGTGCCCGCGTGTCCGTGACAAGTTGCTATCTCTAAAGAGGGTAAATGATTAGTTAAAGAGCAGAGAAAGATAGACCAACAACACACAAATATAAAGAGATATAAAGAAACAGGGAAGATTCGAATTTCATGTAATAGGATGTATACTGACTGTTAATAGCCCCTCTGCAGAGACAATTAAATCGGAAAGGATCTCTGAAACTTGTAGGTTTGCTAAGATGTAAATTCCGGGGGTGGACGTTGTCGTCATTTCCTCGGATGGGGAAGTTGCGGAGTCAGACGCCCGGGGCTACCCCTGGTCTAAGAAGTCTTCTCCTGTCTACCCAGCAGGGGTTTCTTCAGCGGTAGCTCCCACTGCTCCTACGCCGCCTCCTCCACTGGTCAATGAGAAAATGGTGGTAAGTTTGCTCGCCCTTTTTCTTTGAGTGGTGCTTTTCTAACCCTTGTGTGACGTAGACTGTCCCCCGCCGGAAGTGGGATGCTGTCTTAGGGCGCGTTGCCACTCTGGAGGATCTCGTTGCTGCCCGAGTTGTCCCCCGGTTCAAGTTGACGACTCTGCGGCCCCGGATTACCACCTTGGAGGGGCAGCTGGGGTGGGTGTACAAGGATCAGCAGCGCGAAATGGCTATTACCCATCACATCCGCTCCGATGTCCAGGAGTTGCGAGAGGTGGCTGGGCTTGTCCCACGCCAGACCTCCGCTCTTGGGCCTGCCCCTCAGGGTCGGCATAGCCAGGTTGAGGGGGGGATGACAGGGATGAGGGGGAGGAGTAGTGGTGGTTGTCATGTAGCTGCGTCTTGTTTCTTCTCTTTTTCGGGGTTTTTTTCCTCCTCTTAGCTGTTCTGACAACACAAGAGAAGTTTTCCCACCGGTTACTGTCCTGCTTGCCGCCTTCATGACCTCGTTGCCTTTCCTGCTCCCTTCATCATTTCCTCCGGTACCTCTCCTGTGTCCCTGCCTTCCTCCTCCACTGCCGATCTCTTCATCTGCTTCTGAAGGTATTTGTTAAGCTTGTCTTGGGTGTGCGCTAGATGCTCCACCGGTTCCCACGTGTCGTCTGCAGGTCCATAACCTAGCCACCTCACTCTGTAGAGTAGGTTCCTGCGTTTGCGGCTGGTTTGCTTGTGATCAATGACCGCCTCCACCTCCCATTCCTTTTCTTCGTCGACAATCACCGGTCGGGGCTCGAATTCCTCATCCCTTTCTGAGGTTCGTATTGTTTTCAGTTCTAGGAGGTTCACGTTGAACACTGAGTGGAGTTTCACCACCGGTGGTAACTTCAGCTTCCTTGTGTTCGTGCTAGTGACCTCCTTTATTAGGTAGGGGCCGAGGAATTTATCATCTAGCTTCACCGATGGCTGGTCTGTCCTGACGCTGGTTCTCCTGAGCCTGCCCTTTGTCCCTGTAGGAGCTGTGGCGTACCTGAGCGGTGCTTGTCATAGTACTTCTGCTGCTCTTGACCCTTTTTCAATTTCCGGTGGATGTCTATGCGTATATTCTCCAGTTCTTGAGCCCTCAATTCGGCGTTGATCTCCTCTACCGGTTCTATACTCAGTGTCATCGTTGGGTGGAATCTTAGGTCAGTGAAGAAAGGGGTCATCTTAATGCTTGCTTGCTAGGTGTTGTTGATTTCAAACTCCGCCAGCGGTAGCCATTCCGCCCAGTCGTCTTGCTTGTGGTCGTAATACACCCGTAAGAACTCTTCCACTAGCTGGTTCATCCGCTCCGTTTGCCCGTCCATCTGTGGGTGGTAGGCGGTGGAGAAGTTGAGCTTGCAGTTCAACCGCTTGCAAAATTCTCTCATGAATCATGACGAAAATACTCTCCCCCGGTCCGATATAATCGTCACTGGCATACCATGAAGCTTAAAAACTTGTTCCGTATACAGGTAAGCCAGGTCCTCGGACGACGAGGCTTTATAATAGATGACCAGGTGGGTTTTCTTAGTGAGGCGGTTTACTACTACCTATATTGCGTCGTATGCCCGAGCCCCTTTTCGGTAGGGGTCCTTAGACGGCGGTAACTTCACAATTATGTCGGTAGATATTGACTGCCATCTCCTTTCTAGAACCGGTAGCGGCATGAGCTCCCCATAGGGTTTGTGCCTTGTCGGTTTGGTCCTTGTGTAGATTTGGCAGGTCTTTACGTAATTTGTGGTGTATGAAGCCATCTTAGGCCAGTAGAAGTTCCTGCGGATCAACTCCAACATCCTTTCTCACCCCTTGTGGCCCACCTTGGGGTGATCATGATGTTCCTTCATAATTAGGAGTCTCGCCAGTTTGCTATCCGGTACGTAGATCAGTCCTTTGAAGAGTAGCAGGCCCCTCTTGTCGATGGCATAGTCCAGCGGTTGGTCCCCTTCTTGCCAGTCTCGCACCTCCTGCAAGCGTTTTTAACACGTCTCGTCCACGGTGTAAGCCTCCTTGATTATTTCTTCTAGCTCCAGCTTCGGTGAAAAGCATTCTCCAGCCGCCATTGTCGCCGCGACGTTCAGCGGCGTCCCTTCCCCGGTTTTTCCGTTCCGCCATTGCCCTGCACGGATTAGCGGCAGTTGAACTGTCGGCGGCGCTTCTATTCCCTTTGGGAAGTAGTCTGACCTCCTTGATAGGAGGTCAGCCTTCGTATTTTCCTTCCCTAGCCGGTAGATTATCATGAAGTTACAACTCCCTAGCTTCTCTGACCAGCACGCTTGACGCCGGTTGAGGACCTTTGTCGTGGGGAAGTACTCCAGGTTCCTGTGGTCCGTGTAGATTGCCATCTTGAGGCGAGCTCCTTCCAACCACACTCTCCATGCTTTCAGGCAGTTTACTATCGCGAGCATTTCCTTGTCGTAGATCTTGTAGTTTTGTTCAACGTCTGTAAGCTTCCGGCTGTGGAACGCTACCGGCCGGTTGGCTTCGAGGGCGATGTCCCATTGCGAGAGGCAACCCTCTAGGGCCATGTCTGACGTATCTGTTTCCATGATCGCCAGTTTATCTGAGTTAAAATGGCCTAAGATCTCCGCTTTCAGGAAGGCTTGTTTAATATCGTGAAAGGAGGCCTCCGCCGCCGGTCCCTAGAAGAATTTTACATCCTTTCGGAGCAGCGCTGTCAGTCCTGCTACCCATCTGCTATATTTCCAGATGAATAGCCGGTAGAAGCTGGTGAACCCTAGGAACTGCTGTACCTCCTTAAGGCTCCTAGGCATTGGTCAGGCTGTTACCGCCTCCACCTTTGCCAAGTCCATCCGCACCCCGTCCCGCCCTAGCATAAAGCCCAAGAATTCAATCTCTGACGTGTGGAATCTGCACTTCTCAAGTTTCACAAATAGGTTTGCCCTCTTGAGGCACCCCAGCACCTCCTTGATGTGTTGGCAGTGGTCCTCCATGGTTTCGGAGTAGATGATGATATCGTCTAAGTAGGCATTCATAAACCGGTCGAGGCACTCCCTTAGTACATCATTAATGAGCCCCTGAAAGGCTGCCGGTGCGTTGGCTAGGCTGAACGGCATCACCTGGTATTCGAAGTGTCTGAAGCGGCTGTGGAAGGCTGTTTTCTATTCGTCCCCTTCCTTAATCCATACCAGGTTGTAAGCGCCCCTTAGGTTTAGTTTTGTGAAGTACCTGGCTCGGCGGGCCCTGTCGATGAGTTTAGGGATCAGGGGTAGTGGGTATCGGTTCTTGACAGTGACCGCGTTCAGGGCCCTGTAGTCTATACACACCCTGTGTTTGTCATCCTTCTTCTTCGCCAAGGTCACCGGTGCCGCCGCTGAGGATCTAGATGGATGGATAAAGTTCCTAGCTAGGTCCTTGTCGATCGTCTCCCTCAGGGCTTCCGTCTGCGGCTCGGAAAGGCCATAGATCGGGCCATACGGGAGACTCTTCCCCGGTTCCAGTTCGATTGCAAGATCCCATGGCTTATGCTCTGGAAGTTCGTCCGCCGCCTCCTCTTCGAATAGCGATCGGAATTCCTCATACTCCTTGGGAACCTCTACTGGCTTGGGCTTCTTGTCCTCTGGCGGTTCTACCGCTGCCATCATGTGCTGTTCTAGCTGTAGTAAGACTGCCACTGATATTGGTTCTTCTCCTTCGAATTCCAATTGCCGCCATACAAAGTCTATCCTCGGGCTACGATGTATCAACCAGGGCATTCCCAAGATCACCTCATAGAGCCCCATATCTATGATATCTAGGCTGATTCGTTCCGTCTTTGCGCTAATGGTTAGGTAGCATGGGTTACAATAGTGGGTCACCACTCCCGACAAGATGGGGGTCCCGTCGATCATGCTCAGCGGTATTGGGCAGTTCTTCTTCTCCGTCGGTATAGCTTGCTTTTCTACAAAGCTTTTCCTGATGAAGTTTGACATTGCTCCGCTGTCGATCATCACCGTGATTGGTATGGGTGAGCGTCCTGGCGGTTGAAAGCGCGCTCGTAGTGTGAAGTGCCCCGCCGCTTCCATCCTCGCTGTCGCTGAGATCTCTAAGCATCCCCATGGCGTCCCGTCCACAGGCACGGACTCCTCTGCCCTACCTTGGGGGCCTGGTGGGTTGGCTTCCCCCCAGGCCTATTCTTTTCCCTGGCCGATTCCCTCGGCTCCTTCCGCCGTGGCCGAAACATTCGCTTTTCCCTTCGTTGGACACTGTCTCCGCTTGTGGCTACGGCCCCTGCATAGGTAGCAGCTGCCCTCTTCGTGCCTCTTTTTGTATAGGTCGTCAGGGATTTTCTCTCATGTCGGGGACCCGCATTCCGTCGAGGGCGACTGGGTGCGTCAACCAGCATTGCTCCGCCGGGTCCTGTGTTTGCTGTCGCCGGTTCTGCTGATGAGTGACGGGGCCGGTATGGGGTTATCGTCTGTCCTTCGTTCCTTGACTCCCATAGCCGGTTGTCTACTTCCATTGCGTGATGCATCAGCTCCGCCAGGGTCTCTGGTTGGGGTTTCCGGAAGAGCAGCATGTTCTTAACCTTTGCTTTAAGCCCCGAGCGGTAGCAGTGCATCAGGGCCCCTTCCCCCCTGTCCTCCAAGTACACTATCTGTTGTTTGAACTCCGAGGTGTACCTCCTAGCGCTTCCCGTCTGTTTAAGGGCCATTATCTTACTCTCCATTATTACCAACATTTTCCCTTCCCCAAACACCTTTAAGAGCTCCTTGCAGAACTGCTTCCACGTCTTCTCCTCCGCCTTTGGTTTCAAATTGCCTATATCCCGTGCCAGCGGTTGTGCCCACGCCAGCGCCTCGTCTTCTAGGTGGTTTATAGTGAACATAATCTTCCTGAGGTCGTTCCCAAAGCCGTTACAGAGGCGGAAGTAGATGTTTATCTGCGACAGGAACGTCCTAGCCTCCCCTACCCTCCCTTTGAACCTGACGGCGAGCGTCGGGCGTTGCTACACCGTCACCACCGGTGGGGCCTTGCCGTGGGGGCCTAGTACCTGGATTGTGGGTGTCTCCGCCGCCGGGTCGGCCATGACTCCGTCAGACGGTTCTGCCATCGGTGTCATCGACGTCGTGCTGCCTGTCACCGGTTGTGTCTCCGCCGGTCCCACCACTGAGGATGGGGTAGCGGATCTCGAGGGTGTTGCGCTCTCTAGCAGTCTCTGCATGGCGCCTTGTAGTTCTCGCAGTGGCGTCTGTAGTTCCGTCATGCCGTTGCCTATTTCCTTACCGCCTTGCTTGTTTGTTGTGGGCCTGTCGCCGCCGGTTGCTAGGCAACCCAGCGGTGGGGCGCTGCTCACATTGGCGATGGCCGCCGGCGCCGGTAACGCCTAGGCCCGTCCTACACGCCGTGTTTGCCTTCGTACTCTACCTATTGTGATTGCCACTGCTGTAAAAGTGAACAGGACGGTGTGAGGGTTAACAGAGAATGAGAGAGCAACAGGGACGGGTAGGGCAGTGGGAATGAATTGGTGATTTCGCTATAAGCGAGGAATGTCTGAAGATGAGGATGGGAAGACATTATCTTAGTTGGGTTTGCTGCCATAGCTATAGACAGATGGCGAAGTGATTTTAGAAACTGGCTCACGAGTTGTTGGTGGGGGGCCCGTTTTAGCTCTTGGCGGTAATAAGGTAAGCGATGTTGTAAGCGGCAACCGTCCTAATGGAAAGGCATTAAAAAACGGCGTCAAAACCCTCAGTTTTCGGAGGCCATTTCACTAACATATCGTGCTACTCCGTACTTTCGCTGACAATACCCATACCTATATGAAGTAATCAACAGAGCACCCATTGAACTGCTCGTTCTTGCATTCACACGTAGACACGCAAACAAGTGCGCTTGTCTTGTTCTACTCCCTTAAAATGTACAGGCTACCAGCTCGGGTGCTTCTTCGACAGTCGCGACCCCAATCAAGCTTATATCACGCAGCTCCTCGGATATCGACAAGGCTCCTAAGCACCGCGTCACCTGCACAAAAGTCTAGGGGTTGGAAGTCTAGCGCAGCAAGATGGGCTTTGGCTATTGGAGGAGTCTACTACTATAACACTAGCGATGTGTTCGCAGAGGCGCCTAAGCGTGAGTCTATGACTGCCGTTGTGCAAATGGAAGGTAAAGACTAAACCGTGGACTCCATAGTTTCATCTCAGACGGACGTGGTCCCTAAAGATTATTCGAATCTCCCAACAATCGAGTCCATATCAGAACGGCGGAAATCCGCCACGCCAGCCTTGACCGATAGTAAAGAAGAACAGCCAGTAACAGCAGACAGCAAATCAGCTGGTCAGGAGATCGAAGAAGGGGTCGATTCAACTGAAGGTGTGGGAGGTCTAGAAGAAGAAGACAACAGAGAGGGCGCTTTCAACCCCGAGACAGGCGAAATCAACTGGGACTGCCCATGCCTGGGAGGGATGGCTCATGGCCCTTGTGGGCCGGAGTTTAGAGCTGCATTCAGTTGCTTCGTATACTCGCAGGAGGAGCCTAAAGGCATGGACTGCATTGAAAAGTTTAAGTGAGTATATTCTTGGAACATCTGATATATATGCAAGCCAATTCGGCCTTCATTATTCTGGATTTGCTCGTTGATAGTCGATCACTTTCAGGGGTATGCAAGATTGCTTCAGACAACATCCTGACATATATGGGGAGGAACTGGACGAGGAGGATGACGAGCAGAGAGAAGACAACACTGGGACAGTCTATGCAAACGACGACTTAGATTCACCACCGAGTCCTCCGTTGGCAACATCGACATCTCAGTCAAACCCATCATCACAAACCAATACTCAGGAGAAAGTAGCGAATACCCACTCACTTCCTACCACTCCAGGTCCGATGGAGGAGGTTCCTAGCAAGAAATCGAGAGCTAGAGCAGTAAAAGAAGATACAAAGCGGACAGAACCGGAGAGTTCAGGCGATCTTGCCCCCAGAGCCAGGTATGATGCGAAAGAAAACAGCGACAAATAAAAGGGTCGCAAACTGGAACAGCGACTTGTACTCTAAGGCATAGACGTTCTGTTGTGTAATCTGAAAAAAAATTCGTACATTACATTTGGAAAAATGCCATGCAATTTCACTTTATCCACTATTTCGTTGTGATCTTGCTCGGTATCTAGATACAAGTACCCCGTAGAATAATACCTAATCGATGTCTGGTTATCTCTTTCCTTTTCCCTGAAGATGGCGAGATTTGAGGCTGTTCAATGACGTATGCGAGAAAGGTTAGCCGTTGAGCTTCCCAGGCACATGGAACCCGCGAAACAAACGGGGAATCCATCGCAACCTTTACACACCAAGTCCATTGATCACGCACTTCTAACGCTCTGTAAGCTGCTCGAAACCGTCCGTCGCAAGTATTTCGCTCTCCGTTTCTCCCACAGCTTGGTAGTAACCGGCTCTTTGCTCCATCCGCTAACGAGTTTGTATCTGACGGATAGGTCTTTGTAGTACGACCAGAAAATCATGTCCTACGCAGATGCAGCGGCACGTGGGCCTAAGCAGAGTCCTGAAGAGGTACGATCTTGTCCAGTTACTCCCACAATGGATGGGTGATCATGTAAATGAAATTACTAACTTAAATCCGCATTCACTAGGCGTAAGTTCTGGTTACTTTTATTATCCCGCTCACGGGAAAACGAGGCTCTACTCCCCCGAAGTGTCAAATCTGAACTCGTGCTTTGTAGCCCTCTCGGCGCTGACGAGGACCAAGCGCCTGTAACTTGTTATACACTGTTCTGTTTCCCTTCGCAGGCCCCAAACACAGGCTGGTCCATAATATCTTTTATCTCCTGTCCTATCATCCGTCCTGGCATACGGAAGCTTCCTGCCACCACCATAAACTGCATTGATGTTTTGAAACGCGGTTCAGACCCTGACTTCTATCTATACTAGTCGTGCGCCGGCACCCCCGCAAGTCGAAAAAGCAACCGATGTATCTACTGAATCCCTCGTCGATGTGGACTCCATCCATGTTTCAACTGTCCCTTCAGACTTCGAGTCTCAGGAGATAAAGACCGACACCCAGGCTACCCGCATCCAACACGAAGCTGAGGACCGCGAGCGCGAGCACAAGCGCAAGCAGCACCAGCATGACCTTGATGCGAAGAAAAAGGATCTTAAAGCCAAAGCTGAAGAGGCGAAGAACAAAGCAGAAGCGAAGGCAGAGAAGGCAGAGAAGAGAATCAAGGCCAACTCGGATAACCCCGTCGTGCTGGGCAATGCGGTCGCCGTTGTTGGGTTGAGCGCTCTGTTGGGCTTTGGTGCGTATCGGAAGTATGCGACGGGAGAATTAACCTGGAAAGTTGTGGGCATCTGGGCTGGTGTCATCGGCATCTTCGCAACTGGAGATTACTACCTCAGCCAGTACGATATGGCCTTTATTTTACGTCTTTCTCAGTTTAGTGCTGACTCTGTGACCAGATATCTCTTCCGAACGATATATCCCCCGAAGAAGTAAGACGGAACGATGCTGAGATATGGGTATGGAAGGTATTCAGTGATGATCTGGTGGATATCAAATGGGTTTTCATGCATGGGATATTTGACAACTTCCCCATCTCTCAACTCCTTATTTTATTGTTTGTCAACATTACTGTGAGGAATCTCACGTCTCTCTGTTTCTAAACGCTGACTGTGTGTCAATATCAAATCTCCAGCTCTCTCTCTCTCTCTCTCTCTCTGTGTGTGTGTGTGCGCTGTCTGTCTGTCTAGCTTTCCACGTATGTACCTGGTTCCTTTCCTCGTAGTACTAGTAGGGCGGGTAATTGTTCATACTATATCTGTACGATACCATCTTGGTTTCCCGAGAAAGGACCTACGGTACTGCTGCTTCAGTCTCCTTACGTGCAATCAATATTAGATATCGCTGTCCACAGACTCTTAGATGATTCGCCAGTTGTCTCAAGGAATATCCAGGGCACCAGTAATGGGCTCCTACCAAATACTCAATGCATGTGGAATATAGACGGGCAGAAAGCACAACGAGAAATATCCTAGCT
Organism: Nothomitra cinnamomea; assembly: GCA_022345685.2. Classification (NCBI taxonomy): domain Eukaryota; kingdom Fungi; phylum Ascomycota; class Geoglossomycetes; genus Nothomitra; species Nothomitra cinnamomea. Next base: position 48,466 of record JAJDMX020000234.1, on the reverse strand, counting down.
CCGAAGCTCTTCTGCGATTCTAGTGGGTTGAAGGTCATAGAATTCCTCAGTAGGCGTGTAAGTCGGTCTAGCGTTGCAGCCAAGCCCTCTGTGCAGGACTAAATAAAAATGAGGTTCAGGCCGCTAAGCTTGTTAAATTGGTTTAATGTGCTTACCAGGATAAACAGGATAAACAGGATAAGCAGGGTTACCATGAATCCTAAAAGCGAGTTTGCATGGATATGGCCACAGTGCCATGAAAGCCACTTTACGTTTCGACACATCCAGTTGACCCCATATACATTAACTAGCATGATTCGATTTTCGTATTCTTCGTCTAGCCTTGGTCTACTGAAATCCGTGAGGATCGTTTCAAGGGTAGACGTTCTCTATACCTCTTCCGCAATGCCCTTCAGCCACTCTAACGCCTCTGAATCCACACACAGAACAGCAGAGCTGAAATGCAGCCCAGGGTGACATAAGCACATCAATCCACGCATCCTCGTACGCGTCCGTCCCTCGTTATTTCCCATTTTAAGTACCGCGTCCGCGCAAAGAGCCCGCTCGCAAACGCACGATGAAAGGAAGGCCAACCTGCAAAAGGGGAGAGGTCAGACCCACTTCCACACCAGATCCAAAAAGTCCTTAGAAAAAAGCATGGAAGAAAGACGCCGTACCAGAAAATACACATGGTCGATGGTAGGGATGCTCCTCAGCGCCAGGGAAAAGTGGCCGGCCAATTCTCATAATACAGCAGAGAACATATCAATCGTTTGACCTGCGAAGAGAGGTCAATGCAAGCCAAAAGAAATATAGTCCATCTAGCCCATCACAAACCCAGCTACTGCATCGCTCTTCCGGCCCCACTGCTCCAACCGTTCCACACAGGCTCCCTTGAGTTGCTTCGGCCCACCAGTTTCGCTACTCTTCTTCCTTAAGAGACTGCCATTCTTCGTAATTACCCCGTTCAAAGACCCATTCAATGCAATTCCACCGTTGGTAGCAGTAGCTCCATTAATGGCGCTGTTCTCGCATTTCATGATAGGAAGATTCCCCGTGGCAGCTGCCTTGGCCTCCCTGGCTATCTCCTCTTCTTCCTTTTTCGCCTTCGCATCGCCTCTCCGTTTTGAGATCCTGCCAAAGGCGAAAAGCTGCACGCAGACCATGCAAACCGTGTAGCCCCAGCAAAAGTTTTCGCTGGAATGGACATCAAGGTATGGAGGAGTGTTGTGGTAGCCCCAGGTTGTAGGGTTACCCCACGTTGCAGCAGGTTGATTGATGTAGGAGGGTTGAGAGCGACAGAGGAAAGAATTGAGTGTGTGGAGGATGATAACAGGATTGAGAAAGACGGCCGGAAGAATATAGGAAGTCGATAGAGCTGGCATCTTGTCTACAATCTGCCTTTAGTCGTTGTTGGTCGTTCAGTGTAAGAATGTAGATTCTTGTTGAGAGAGAGAACACTTGGATCTGACGGCGCAAAATCAATCAAAAAACACCAGGATTGGATTTGCGTGGACGCCCAACTGTTTAGCCGTTTAGACGATTAAAACAGGAAGAAGCCCTGAGCGGCCGAGGCAGTAGGATTTGATTGATCTGACGCAATCTCAGTTCGACGATGGTGATTTTCCCCTCTGGCTCGTGTGCAACAAAACCCCGGGTGTAACGCACGCCGAGAATATCAACGATGATGTCGTCCCAATCAGCCCCAGACAAGCAAATGGGAACGTCAGGCACTGACAGAGAGCGAGAAGCTGATGGAGGTGCACATTCCACAATTACCCACGGTCCAGATCAGACTAGTTTTAGGGGAGTAGTAAATTAAGTGGAAGATAGCTTGTTCTGGACGGAGCAACTTGCGCGATTGCGGTTGAAAGACAAGCAGGTCAAAAATGGATAGAGTTTTTGGCCAGCCAAGGACGTTTGGGGAATCGAAGTGCTGCGTGCATGTCCGTTCACCAGTGTCTGGCGGGGTAGATATCGGACGTTAGACAAACGGGGCAATTGACCTCTGGTCTTGGTATGGGTAGGTGGTGTAAGGTTGCTCCTGCTTCACCAGAGCGAGAGTGCTGGTAATGCCGCGTCATTGCAAGCATGCCAATGCGCTTGCGTGTGGCGTGCGCGTCCCAACCTGTAGCAAGGTCGGAGTATACCGAGCATATCTAAGTATAACGCACCTAGCAGAACTGAGGGCATCTTAGTGGATAGGGTGAATGGAGTAGGTGCTAAGGCTGCACAGAGTGCGAGGTGGGCTGCTTGCGGGTTGGCACTGAGCACGGAATACTCTTTGGCGTGATATTTCCTTGGTATCGAACACACGCCCGCCGACGGAGTATTAGCTCGATCGCGCATCTGTTCCTATCATGTGCGGCTGGTGCAAGGCACAGAAACATTTTTGCTCGTTTCTGCACGATTCAGGCTTTGTGTCCCGCGCCTACGGGTTGGGTTGAAGTGCATTACTGCTACATGTAGTTTGGACTGGGGTCTACTCTCATCGCGCATTCAGTTAGACCGGATTGGCAGGATTTGTTGAGCTGCGTGGAAAGCTGCCGTTGATTTGGGTTGGTCCCTCGGCCTGCGGAGAACGGGGATCTGATCCGATCGTGATTTGCCGGGGGGATCGGAGAAAGGGCGAATGACGGTGGGCGAGGGCAGTGAACATACCAGGTAGACCAGTCATCTTCGAGACGGGGTTCCAGAGAGGATCTGTTCAGCCACAGGGCGGAAACCCTCGCTCAAACGGTCTCGGTTCAGCCACCTGCACTCACGTGACTGTGCTCTTGAAATTTCGAATTTGACAGCTCTACATTTTCGATTGTCAGTCGCGACAATCCGAACGTCCAAACACCACAACACCACATCAACCCTGGTTTATCATTAGCGCTGGCTGACTGCCCGACATGGTCCGTGATGCCTAGAGCCTCGATATAGTACCAACGCTAATTCGTACAGAATTCGTTATTCAACTCTGCTCTGAAGCAGTCATCTGCCGTGCGGAAGGACCTCGACGCCTTTGCCGAAAACCCTCTCAACTCCTCACCCGCTCTACAAGGTTAGACTTGCTCCGAGACGCGCCCCGATCTGTGCGGCACAGTTTGCGGGGAACAACGGGTCCAGAAGATCCATACTAACAACCTCGTAGGACAGATATCGGCTTCGCTAGCCTCGTTATCACGGACCATCGATGACTACGATAGCATGGCCAAACGGGAGCTTATCCCGGCCAAGCAGGAAAAAGCCTACGAGAGAGTCAAGAACTTCCGCACAGAGATGTCCGAGTACCGGCAGCAGTTCGAACGACTGAAAGCCGAGCGGGATGAGAAGGTATTCTAAACTCGCCCCAAGGTAAAACACCATACCTGACGCAGGATTGAACTCAGCAAACAACTATAAATCGTGCCGAACTTCTCGGCCGCCGCCCCCACCACGCCTCCACCCCCGAAAACCCCTACAATACCTCCACCCCCTCCTCCTCTTCCACCTTCCGCCCCCAACAACCGCCGACCTCCTCTCCCTTCGGCGCCGCCCCCTCCGAATACGCTCGCGAATCCCACGCCCTCCGTGAAGCTTCCTTCATGTCCCAAACTAACGCCCACCTAGACGAGTTCCTCGACCGCGGCCGGGCCGTCCTCGGGAACCTAGGAGAGCAGCGAGAGATGCTCAAGGGGACACAACGGCGGCTCTACTCAGTGGCTAATACGCTAGGAGTTAGCGGGGATACGATACGCATGGTAGAGCGGCGGGCGAAGCAGGATAAGTGGATATTTTGTGGCGGAGTGATTCTGTTCTTTGGGTTTTGTTGGCTGGTCCTGAAGATTTTTAGGTGATACTTTCTGCGGCCACTCCTGGGTCAAGGAGTTATTAAGGGGGTGATGCGAAGGGGCCTTTATTTTCCTTTTGCGACGCCTGTATCCCTTAAAGATGCCGGGTTAAGCCTTACGGTCATGCCTGGGTGGCTATACGAATCGTGTATCACTATCTACAACAGGAGTTGGGGCGTTGTACTTCTTTTTTTCTGGGAAAGAATTCCTATGCTTATTGGCCCTACTACTAGTTCCCAAAAGTTTTCTAAGATAGGTGGTCTTGTTTAATGTCTGGAATATGTCTCCGAATATTTAATCTTCTGCATCAGTCAAAATGTTCAGCTCTCAGCGCATATGAAGCTCGTGAAGGATTTGACCTTCCTGATGGAGGTCCAATTTGTCGACATTGTCGGGATGGGCTCAGGATGCGGTCATTAAGAAATCTAGCGTCAGGAAGATGTATATCGCAACATTTCAAAAGATTTCGAGTAGCTTTACTGAGCAGTGATAATAAAATTTTTAGGAATAAGACCATTCGATAATGGTAACGAATAAGCACAACGCCTAGCCTGAGTTGGCATAAACACTGCCTAGGGAATTACACGCTTTTCCTGTGATTTTCGTAATTAGGGTATTGAAAATATAAAAGCTTCTAGGTTTTCGCAAGGTCGGAACCACGTAAGGTGAACAACATCAAAATAAATTCTGAGTAGCACGTTTCCATCGGATTAATGAGTTTCAAGTCAATATTATCTGGACAGCGTCCTAACGCTAGAGTTCGTATGACATTATCGGGATGTGAATGCCTTTGAAGCAAGTATTAGCATGCTTATAATGGTCCTGATTCCACAGCCGCGAATTAGGACGCAGATCTTGCTAACCTGGCTATCTTAGCAATGTAGACCCGAGACCATAGCATACTCTTGATAGAAGAGTGGTGAAAATATTTGTCTAGTGGCAATTGCAACGAACGTAAACAAGGCCAGGACGCTGTCATGGACAAATCGCACTTACAATTGGTACAATGACAATTGGTAGGCACCTCCTAAAACGCAATCGTGAAGAAAAGTGTCTGCATGGCAGCGATTGGCCGCACTCTTTAGTCAAAGAAATTCTAGATTGCTTGGAGAGAGATCGAGAAGCTGCTTCAATCGCTCGACTTGAGGCCAAGATAGATGTTTTCCGTGGTGTGAAATGGCCTCATGGATTGTGACGTATGGTGTATGAACTACTGCTGCTGCGATCGCCGGCGGCAGCGAGTTTTCAGGTAATCTTTCCGGCTTACCTACTGGGACAGTCCTTGACAATAACCTGCCAGGATCAGCCTTCAGAGGTGTAGCTAGAGGGATAGTTGGCTCGCCGTCAGGCGCTGGCGTACCAGAGAGATCGGTGACGTTTGGTCTGAATCGCGCTGTCTTTGCGGCACCTGCAGAGGTGGAATTGCCGTTTTCTAACACCCGTGCTTCCACAAAGTTGCCACCCGATTGCGTAGTACTAGCGGGGTCTCTAGCCATTTCATTGCCGCCCCTCTCCTCAGATGTGTCTCCCGTTGACTGGGCTTGATTGTTCGGAAGCTCTGCTGCTAGGTACCGAGGCTTTGATCTGACCATTCCAGTCCTCACTAAGCCGAGGGATGGTGTATTCTTTCCAGGTAGCCTTGCCGACTTCATCGACTTCACAGTGTTTCCTAAACTCCTGAACCTTAGTATGGATGTAGTTGGTGGCTTTTCGTATGCACGTATCGCGAAGGATCTTATCTTTCTCTAGATCAAGAAAGCCGAGGCTTGAGTAAAGCTCTTGGAGACGAGCATGCGGTATACTCGCAGTGCACACATAATCATGGGTTCTCATCCAACGGAAAATAGTCCTTTTAATGCTTTTGGAGAGAGGGTGCTTGGAGCTCTTTAAGAATTCACTCAACCTCATGTCCCCAATTTGGTATTTTGAATCATCATCAGTTGGCTCGATACTTCCATCTCACCTCCGGTCTAGCTAGAGTGAAGTCCAAGGACTCCACACTCGCTTTCCGCTACTGTCAGGGTGTATTGGATGCCGCGGAACAAACGACCTTGGTTCCGCACCGTTGCGCGTAACGCATCCCGACAAGCAGATCGCAGATCCTCAGATTTTCCTGGATCTACGAATCCCACTCCTTCCATAGACCGTACGTGTGTCGGCCTTTTCCAATATCAATTTGGTCGTACCGGCGCATCCAGCGGTGGATCCTGATCATAGTATCTTTCGAGAATGTGTAGTTTCCCTTTCTTATCTCAGAGTACTTGATATCGCCAATGACGTAGCTCTCCCCGTCGCCAATGTCCGGAGTGATCACAGGTAGTTCGTCGTCGCCGTCCTCGTCGCTAGAGAGGTCGCTCCGTTCGCGCTTCATAACGGACGTCGGACCCTGGCTGGACCCGGCGTGACCCTTTGGCCGGCGTCTTGATGAACAAGCAACAGGTAGAGACCATTTTGGATAGGTCTAACGATCCTTCGTTCCTGGCGAGCCATTTTTGCCTAACCGTGGAATCAAGGGAGCTAGGCTGCGTGTTTGGCGAAGCTCTTCTCTCCGTATGTTGCTTATTTTCTCTGCCGGCAGGGTGCGTCGAATTGCTATTACGTTGCGGGTATTACTCCTCACTCAGACGCTGTTTTTTCCTGGAAGGAATTGTTAAGCCACTAGAGCTATAGACGAGCCTGCGAGCGTGTTTGGATTCCTCGGGATCCAACCCCTACTCATTGAGTTCACTGTCAATCGATTTCATCCCTGCATAACGTATCAGTGTGTGTGTGGGCATACCATCACATTAAAATCAATTCCTGTTCTCTCAAATCCCGGCGGCATGCTTAAGAAAGCTCGTCAAAGTACGTCCCAATCGAAGTAACTGCATTAATGGATGAATTGGCCTCGGCGTGTTTGATAGGTAGCTGTAGGGAAAGGATGATGTTTGCTGTACCTACTGCTCCGGGTAGGTGCTGGTAGGTGTCGCCAGAAACGGACGTTGCAAGTTGTGGGTACGTCCGGACGCTAGCGCATTTCGGGCGGTGAGCAGCAAAGGTCCAATCAACGATGGTTCGTCAAGGGTTATCGGACGGCACCTAATCGATTGACGAGTGAGGGAGCGATGCAGGAGCTAGCATAGCAGAATCCGACGAATAGGATGGCACGTTGCCCCCCCCTCTTTTCAGACGGAACAAACCAGGCGCGCGACAAACACATGACCTCTGGTAGACTTCACTCTCAGACACATCGTCCTCAGACATGACACCCTCTATTTGCTGCGACCCCCAGTAACATATCCATAGATCACGATGCGTGGGGAGCGCAAATAGAATTGTCGCGTCATGCATTCCAAGCCCCACGTGAAGGCCGCGAACGATCACATTGCTGCCGCAGTTCGCACTTCATTTCTTTCCGCTAAACCGAGGATTGTCCCGGTTTCACTATCGGCAAGTCGATCATGCTGCCGGTTCCATGGCTGGACCGCTGGCTTGTCCTGCAACAGAAAGTGACTGCACAAATAAGGGCCGGCGATCAGCCGCGTCGATTCTGAGTTGGCACGTTTCGCATCACTCCTCAGTGTTCGGCATGTGAAAAAGGTTCTTGAAAAGAGCAGCCTGGGGTCTCTATAGGTGTATTTATGTATTTACTCCTCGCCCTTGCATTTGGAATAAAAGTGACGCAGCACCCGCAACTCTACATTATCAGAGGGTAAGCTGTTTCAACTGCCTCGCACTCTGTACTCTGCCCTCTATCTAACAACGACCGTGCTCGAGAAATCCCCTCCACTCAAGGCTCTTGGCCACCGCTATTTCAACGCCCGAAGACCCCACAGCTAGTGAAGTGGCAAGTTGTCGCATCAACCGAGCGACGAACAGCATTACGCCTGCATCAAGCGTATGCAAGAAGCGGACACGAACGTGCATTAGTATACCCGAATCAAAGGCCTGCAGACTGTTCGACGGACAAACACGGACCCCTAATGTCTGCACGCATCGACCAGGAGCTTATTCCGTCCAACTTTAGCCAACCATCCGATCATTTAAATAAACCGATTTTATCTAGTTTGAGTTAACTTCCGTCCTGCCGGACGCGCATGACTTGAACCGGCATTGTTGCGGTGAAGGTTATTTGGTCGAGATATTGCACAACACCTCCCATTTCTAATTTTCGTTCACTTTCCCACAATTCAGAGGCCTTTGTTGATTGAAGGCATTTGTGGGGTGTTTTCGTTTTTGGAGGACTTGTGTGCTTTTGGGTCGTAAGTTCCGACTCAAACTTGAAGCCTTCAGTCCATCGTTAATTTCGTACATAGCTTGTCGGTAATGCTTCGATAAGGCTCCTCAAAGATGGACTCTTCTCACCTCTCTCCTCAATCTCTTCCTTACGATACCGTAATACCTCCAAATTTTGCAACTCGGCGAGAGCCAGGAGCTCTGTCGGAAATGCCCTCCCTTCACTTAAATACAAGAGATGCTCTGCGGAATAGCCGTAGTTTCACTTCATCCAGTGCTGTATCCGAAGCTACGAGCTGCGTGTCCTTCTATTCAGCTCTTGGTACCTCTACGTGGAAAGGCAAATTCGACGAAGACATGGCTCCTTCTCAGAATGAGCCAAGGGATCTGAACGGTTTCGAGGAAATGCGGCTTGGGAGATCAGATAGTGGATACGCCAGTAATGACAGCCCTATCGACAGCCAGGAAGAAACATGCGGCGACGACTCGGGCCCAAGAGATAGCAGCGACAAGCTCACCGAAACGCGTCTCAATCAGTCAGAGCAACCGAAACCTGCAACTCTAGACATGAGTGCCCATAGGAGTTGCCGCAGGTCGGGCGCGTCAGATATATCAGACTCTGGAGAGCACAAAAGACGAGATTCCGACTCCTCTAAGGTGAAATCGTCGAGGCGGTCTGACTCAACTCGCCGAAGGTCTTCAGTTAAGAACTCTGTGGCCAACATAGGGCCAGATAGGCCAACCCTGAAGCGCTCATCCAAGTCTCTAAAAGGGACATCGAGCTCTGGCAAAACCAGGCCCCAGCCTGCGATACCAGCTCGAGGCAGCAGCTCAACCTTTCCGAGTCGACGAAAGGACGGCTCAGTTGCCGCGCAGAACAGTTGTCATATGTTTCAGTCTCTTGGTGCCACATTGGCATTGTCCGGCGTCGCCTACGATGCCCCAAGATCGGGTTTTCCTTCCGCCCCAAGTCCTCCACGGCGTCACTCTACTTCCACTGTTAAGGGAGGCGTCCATTCTGTGCCAGACCTATCTTATCTTCCATCCAAGGAGGCTGAGCAGGATCGTTCTGAACCAATTACCGTCATCCCTTGCACAGTGATTGACTGGAAGTCACCCACTACACGCCGACGGGAATATGCGGAGATTGATAAGCGCGAGCGCGGTCTTCGTGGCTGGTGGAGAAAGTGGTCTCCCTCATGGTGCAACAAGTCCACCAGACACGGTTTCTACGATGGTGAAGATAGCTCCGACGCTGGAAGCGTTAGACGCTACAGACTTGAACTGCCTGACGAGGAGAAGTCGGTTACGAAGGGGACAACTAATGGGAAGATCAAATTCCCGTGGCCGAGGCTGAGAGGCACATGGAGTTGCTTCAACTTGCGTGAGGAGCCATCTGGGCCGTGGCTCTCCGGCGTTGCCTTTTCAAAGAACAGTAATTCGCCAATCAGCCAGGCCGTGTGGGGTTGTCTCGACGAGAAGCAGAAAGATGAGACAGCGTTCCAGAAGCCGATCCCGTAGGGCATACATGAGTTTTCCACATCCCCTGGGAATGTTCATATAAGGTGACGGTTGCAAATAACATAGGCATGGTGGTGTTCTGAGATGCTTTTGTATACGGGCTGCGTGATTTTCTTCACGCGAATCAGAGAGTGAGGTTCTCCACCGAGCTTCTATTTCGTAGGGCATGAAAGTATGGCCCTTCGGAAATGTTGATATTCGACTATGGTGCTGAATATAGGATTGTCACGGTAGGGTTCTTGCGAATGCAGTTTCTGCATACAGGCTGGGTGGTTTCTCCTTGCGCCTCGCGCGTCAAAGTTACAAAATGATACCAAACACCACCCTGCATAGATTGAATGGCCACGTTTGTTTGGTGTCTCCTGTTTCCTGCAGCCTTGGTGCGACTGTCTGCAATTAAATTATTTCTTCTAAATCAGACCCATCTGATCTAGACTATGACTACTTCAACTTCTCTTGTCTATCTCTATACATAAGGAAATTTGAAGAGTCAATACAATTCACCGCCTCAGTTTAGCGTCTCAGATTAACCTATCAAGCCGTACGCTAAATCTTATAATGAATACGAAAAAATTCGGCCATTGCATCGCCTACTGGAGGATACACGCACAGGAATCTGGCACGGTTATTTGTGAAAATTATCAGGTAGAGTACTCCAATGGCCGCATCGGATCGAAATCATATACGTTCAGGAGCCACCCAGGGCTGCGAAGCGGTACATAATACTAGTAACGAATGAAATGCAGTTGAGCTCAAGCTCAACTGCTCGAATAACTATGAGCAAGGCCAATCCTGACGCTTGCCTGTTGCATAAGTGTACTGAATACAGCCAGTACAATGACGCTATTTCTTCCCCTCTTCCAGCAACCACTTCATCCCTTCCGTCACATCCACCAACCACTTCTTCGCAGCGGTCAGCCCAGGAAAGAACCCCCAAAACCCATGCGGCAACCCTGGGTAGACATCTATTTTGGTCACGGCCCCGAACTCTTCGCGCAATACCCGCTCATACAGCATCCCCTCATCGCGCAGCGGATCCATACCGCAGATTGTGAAGTAGGTCGGCGGCAACCCGGCATGGCCTGTGGGAGAAAGGAGGGGTGAAAAGAGTGGAGAGGCAGGGTCCGGTTTATACCATTCCATGAACGCTTCCATAGTCCTACGGTCCAGGACAACACCACTCTTCATCTGCTCTTGGCTTTTGTACTCGGATTTGTACTTTTCTGGTACTGCAGACTCCGCCACGGTTGGGGGGACGCTAAGGTATACGCCTGTTAGAGGTGGGGAGAGCTTGTCATCCCGTGCTAGGTGGCTGACTACAGCAGCGTAGTTCCCACCGGCCGACGTGCCGCCTATGATGAACCCTTGGGAAGGATTGGCCTTCAGGGAGATAGCATTGGCTGCTGCCTACACGCAGCGAATCAGCGCAAGCTTTGCAAAGCGTAACCTGCTTCGATGGCGAGGCGTTGGCCAAGAGGTAAGAGTGGCAGGACGAACCCATTTTAGAGCATCATAAGAATCATTAACCCCAGTCGGAAACGGATGTTCCGGTGCAAGCCTATAGTCCACATTTACGACTACCATCCCGAACACCTCACAAAAGCGCCGACACAGTATCTCCTCGCTGCTTAGGTCCCCCAAGCAGAATCCACCGCCGTGGTACACGACGAAGAGCGGACTTCCATGTTCCGGAGGTGACTTGGGAGTGTACACCCGAACGGCTATGGTCGATCCGTCCCGGACGGGGATCTGGTGGTCTTCTTCAGTAATGGCGGTGCTAGGGACCACGTTTTTGTTGAGATTTCTCTTCCGTTCGACCGTCATGGCCCGCATTGACTCGATCGAGGGGCCGTTGGCGGGAACGGGCGGTGGGGTAAAGGTTTTCAGGAACTGGTTGGTAGGCAAGGCTGTTAGTTTGGCGAGAAGAGAAATTGAGTTCAAGGGTATATTCATGCCTCCGCGAACTCAGGATCGATTTCTCCAAGATGGCTATGATCTGGGGCAGGCATGGTTTCTGCTAATAAGGAGCAATTGCTGTCGAACTGTTTTTTTTAATGGAGTTCGAGTCCACAACGGAGGCGCTGGCGAGGAATATAGGGCATATTGGCAGACTTTCAACTGATAACTAATCCCTGGATCCGCTAACAGAGGTCAACCGAGGTTCTCGAGTCAATGGCAGAAGGAGCAAGCCCGAAGGCACGAATAGAGGCCGCCGGAATTCCGTCTGCGGTGACGTGTAGGAAAATGTTCGATGCAAGTGCTCTACGGGCACGTGTTTGGCATGGAGGGGTTACATTCCTTAATCAGACTTATCGGTGTTGCGCGAGTCATGAACGGCCGCACAGGCACCCCACATTCGTTCGATCTAGCGCATATGCGGCAACCAGCAACTCATGCCGTGTTAGTTGTGGACGCTTGGTAGGGCAATATCAGGTCACTTTTCAGAGGATTCAACTGTATGGCGAGAAGAAAACCTCAAAAGCCCAAACCATAGGTGAACGTGGTTAGCTATGAAAGACTGCGGTGGCTATATGCTGAAATTAACGCGCAGGCATAAGCAGCTTCCTTGAACGTACGAGGCTTAAATGAATATATGGTGTACTTCTGAAGCTGAGGGCGTCCGGATCCCAAACGAAATCCCCGCTTCCAGAATGAAGCCCTCGCGATTTCATCAACAGATTATTATTTCACCCTTGTGGCACTATCCGCGCTGAGGCTCTGCGGCTAGGCGCCCCGCGTTGCTGCACGTCGCCCTCTCTGGTAGTTAGCGACGCTTCAGCCTTACTCGATAAACATTCCACTTTCACCGTATCAGATCAACCAAAGACAGCTTGCTGTCACCACATCCTTGTTATTGCATCAAATATGGCAATCCTCGATGCCATAACTGTCACGGTGATAGTCGACGGCAAGACCTTGCCAGAATATGATGATCCAGAAGCAGAGCCCGGAGACAACAATGCGAAAACAATGATCGAATATGTTGAGGCTACCACAGGCGCTAAATTTGGTCTAAGGATTAACTTCAAGCCTAGTTTTGATCTCTGCGATGCAGAAAGCATTCGGGTGTCGCTTTTTGTTGATGGCCAGGGCGCTGGGTCGCGGAACCTGGCTAAACACCAATTTACAACTTTCTCATCCATGACCACTGTGTTGGATCAGGCTGTTCACTTCAATAAGGAGACGTGCAAGAAAACTATAGGTCACTTGGCGTTTGGGTCTCTGGATATTGGTATAGTAGAATCCTCCCTCTGTGTAAGGCTTGGACTAAACTTTATCAATATTCTTAGTGGAAGGTGCAACAGCGGAGAGCAACAAACTTGACACAAGCCAGGTCAAAGATTTAGGGACGATATCCGCCATTATCACACGCACGAATATTACCAAGCTGCGTCGCCCAAAACCTTACGGCTCCTCTGGCCACTCCACTGTTTCTGAAGTTTCCGAAAAGGCTCTTAAAGGCAGAGCTATATCAAATACGGTCATGTGCGTTAAGAATTCATTAACGACACAAACTTAACTGACGAGCTGCAGATTGGTCGACACGAAGGAGAGAGATGGGGTCTTGCAGACCCATAGATATCCACCTATTAAGGGAAGAAACGGCGAACCGTATAAGTTCAAATTCTACTATAGATCAAAAGGTCTGTCAAATCTGGAAAAGCATAGCATAGCAACATTACTGTGCTTACTCTCTTAGATGCCCTCCGAATACTTGGGTGTATCCCAAGATCTCCTACGCCAGCCATCGCTCAGAGCATTGGATCTACGCGTTCTGTCACGGAGGTTGCTGGCGTTGACGGCCAAGTGGGGGATCGTGAAACAGAGATTCGGAATCTACGAGTAAGTGTCCTTGGGATCCTGTTCAGGTATTCTTTTGCAAAGTTGGTTAGAATCTGATTGGCCGACTCCATAGGCACGACTTGAAGAACTTGAGAAGGAGACGAAGCCTATAAAGAAGGAAAACATTAAGGCTGAAGACACCGCCGGACGTGCATCCGGTCACTTGAATAGCGGGTCGAGGGTTAAGCGGGAGATGGATGACGGTGAAGTTACAATCCTTTCATCCAGGAAGCGGAATAAGGCTATCGAGACAGTCGATTTGACGGAGGACTAAGACTGTATTTCTTCGCCTGGCTCATGCGTTGCTCACCTAAAGCTACCTATGACCTATACTTTTCTGTGTCTGGGGAGTTATCAAAGTGGGTCTATCGGGCAGGTTTTATCGAAATAGCGCATCTTTTCCATCTTAGGGGGAAAGTAATGCTCCTTCGCGCCATTCTGTTACAAGGTGCCACACGTGGCGGCATTTCTGGCCATCAGGCGTAATTGGTGGCCAAAGATACCCTCTTACACTTTCTGATGTTACATAAAGCTCGCCCCTAGCATTGGCTTGATATTGTATCCAGCTTGTGGCACAAAACCCTACCGTGTACAAGTAGCTAGTTCCGGCTATCGCAACCCTAGGTGGCTCTAAATAGATACCTTCTGGATTGCTGTGTATGCTGGGGTGCCTTCTGCCTTTTTGTCCGCGTTAAAAATACACCTATAGTGTACGTTTGGGTATAAGTGCCTCAAAACCCAATCGCTCACGGGGAGAAATTCATTTTGATTTTAGCGTATGAGCACCCCTACAGTTGTAAGCCCTAAGGATACCTGCCTGCTCTGTGCCGGTTTTAGGATATTTTTACATATATGTCCTGGACACAGGTATAATTAAAGACGATGTGCTCACAGGAGAAATTCACAGCTTCCGACCACATATATTGTTACTTGGGGAAATGGATAGACTACGATTTGTGAATGCTCTTTAGTTTCCATGGGACACTAGCCTGTCAGTTTCAGATAGAATGGAAATAAACCCAAAAACGACAGGACCTAACTGTGTATCACTCTTTGTCAGAGACGCCATTATTTCCAAGCCTGCAAAGCGCAAATGGGATGACCGTGTAATAGAAAAATGCGTAAGAGAGACGCGACAACATAGGAAAGTAACGTCAGTGATGCTCCGGAACGCGCGCACTTATGCTGCTCTGCTCTCTGTAACACCGTCCTACAGCAGCATGCATACGAGTAGAGAAAACCACTGAAAGCGATCATGTATATTATACAGGTTGGTGGCACTCAAAACTCTGCGAAATTAAGCATGGTCCCCGTGATCCCCCTCGCTGACCTCGCTCCCAACCTCGGTCCAACTACCCACGGTGCTTGCACCTCCGACATCGCTCATTACATCCGCATCTCTACCGTCTATGGAAGCGTCACGGGATGTAATCTCTTCGCCGCTACCCGTAAGGGAAGGAGTTGATACGACACTTTCAGTAGTATGGCGAGGGACATCCAAATAATCTGGTGGTGGTGGCGGCGGTGGGCGTTGTTCAGACTCCGGCGGGACATAGGAGGGTGAAGTGTTTTCAGCCCACTCATGAACGACGGACCAGTACGTAGAGGGTTGAAAAGGTTGGGTTGGTGGCTCTATAGTCGCAGACGTTGAAAGGTCGGCAAGAGGGTTAGCGGTAGAGGTAAGCTCCGTGTTTGCCTCTTTCTCTACATCTTTGAGATTTTGTTCCTTTGTTGGTAGCGTGGCGGTGCTTTCTCTGGAGCTTGTTTTCACAGCCCTTGGCTTCTCATTCAGTAATGAGTCGTGCGAGGCGCCCATCAGAGCAGTGTCAAGTTGAACCTGCGACGCTTCTTCCTCGCTGATGGGATCCGCAAATGGGTTTGCAAAGGCTCCACCTCTCTCAAGGCCACGGTGAATGCCCTCTTGACGTCGTCTCAATCCTCCATTGTCTGATTCAGAATTAGCGGAGGAGGTGTTGCGGATAGTGTAAGTACCCTTCTCATCGGCATCCTGGCGGAGAAAGTCATCAAATGAGGCGTATCCGCTCTCTGGCGACCTCTTTTTCCTCCAGGCATGCTCCGCAAGAAGAGCCTCCCGTTGCTGGTAGAGTTGTCGGTTCTGTTCGGCAATTTCAGCCCGGCGAAGGCGCCGCATCTCTTCCGAATCTGTCCCATTGTTGCTATTTTCGCCCTGTGGCGAAGTTCGACGAGTGTTTGGGTGTATCTCTTCACCGAGACTGTGCAAGGCGATAGCGATCTTACGCCGACTCTTGTTCACAAACTCTCGGACTTGCGGACTCTCGTAAACGGCGATTCCAGCAGCTACTACGATTGTTACCGCAATTATAAGCCCTGTTTGACTCACACTAGTCAGTTTCGGACCCTTGATAGATTATTCGGGAAATCCAGAATTACTGCCAAGAAGGAGAGAACAAAAGGGTTTTAGTAAAGTGAAATGATATCCCCAAGGCAAATGCTTTTGTAGGGTTGACAAGTGAGAGGCTGGAGAAAGGGATGAATGCTGCAGTTAAGCGGTGAAAGGCTACCGAAAGACACGAGCTTGATGAAATAGGATGAAATGGTGCTCCGAATATACTCACCTTTAGCTATGGGAGCAGGCATCTTGACCTGTAATTTTGTCTCTGTCTTGGTCCTGAAATGTTGTCGTTGACCACAAGGCCGGCGGAAACAGATACGCGTAATAAGTCAGTGATCTGGTGGACTCGTATCACTTTTGCCCCCACGGCGGGGTCACCCTCCGACTGGTTGTTGGTTTGTGGCGATGCAGCTTACATAAGCAACCCCTTGCTGTTACTACTCTGTCCTCGTGTACTGCCACATTGGGCTTGCTTGCTGGCTGCCTCGGAGTACAGGAGTACGGTATTTGGAATTAAGCAAGATGTACCATTCCGCCGAACTCCACTGTTGGGAGTGAAATGAGTGTTGAGTGAAATTTAAGGCACAGATTCCATTGCCTATGGACAGCTTCCATGGCCTGTACAATATGCATTTCAAGGCTCCTGTACTTATGGCACTACATTATACCCGCATCTAAAATTTAGCATCTTTCGATAGCACTCTAAAACAAGTTTCTGGAACTGTTCAATTTAAGTAAATAGAGCGAATCTCGGAAACTTGTTCCGTTTTGGCTTTTCCGCTATGTACTACTTACACTATGCGAAGCAGGCCTCGGGGTTTAAGATTTATGCACGTGTTTGGCTTTGCGGATGCGGAAAATCATATAGATGCGCAATTTGTTTCAAGGCACTCATAGAATCGGCGATCTATATCGCTGAGGTTGCCGAGCTGCAACGAATGAGCGACGGTCTCATTAAAGCAAAGTATTATGGACATCTTGGAAACTGTGGTGTACGTAGTAAGCGTATGCATACTAGAGTACGTAAGGACATCAACCCTCGGGGCAAGACCTGGCCAGAGCTTGGGATAAAGTGACTCGTTACGGACAGGTCGCATTTCCCCTTCTCCTGTGTTGGTGGCCGCTGGTGATCTGTAAATAAATGATGCCTGCAACGGTTCCTTGGGAGGGGTCACCGTTCTGGGCTAAACCGGACCCAGCCAGCGCCAGCGCCCTGTCTACTCGCGATGCCGCCATCCTTCGCTAACCACCGAGAGAAGCCTGGTCCATAATCACTCCATGGATCCCCATTGGAAAAGGCGAATGGCGGAGGATGTGTGATGGACAAGGCTGACCCAACGCCCGCTAGCCCAACTGGAAGCGTGATAAGCAGAGTGGGTCGTTCTCGTTGGCAACTTGTGAACAAGATGAAACGGCGATCCTACAGAACTTTGTCGTTCCCCTTTCCCTGAAATCCCCACTAGCGGAAAATAGCGTCCAGGTGTAGGATACATAGCCATTACTCCGTATTTCGGGACATGAAGCTTGCATATCATAAAAAAGTATCTCTAACTCGCCGCTGTATTTACACCCTCCTGTTCACTCGCACTCTTACCTTCACCCTCACTTCTCCAACCCACTCGCCCAAGTAATCCCAGGGTCGCTGTTGGGTTAGATTACAGACTACCGACGCGAGACGCACGATTGGGATCTACTTGAAACGCACGCTGGATTGGGCAGCAGCCATCTGCATCCTGCCTAGCCTTAATCCACACCCACAACAGACCCTGGGCAGGTGCGACTTGTTGAACCTCGAAGTCGTGTGAAACGAAACTCTCGTCTCTCCTTACCAATTCGGACGTCCACGTTCGTTCTGCGCTACCATCGCACGTTCATCCCTCTGGGGGGTACATGAAGTGCGCGGAAACAACTAATCATATTCGTATTCTTGGATTCCGCCAATACCCTCTGCGTTACTTAGCTGTTCATCTATAACTGCGGCTGAGTGCCTGTTGGTCGATCCCTCCATCGTGTATCTGGCAGGCGAATATTTTTAAACTCGACCGCCACCGTGGTTTGCAAGATGGATTCTCCAGGGCTACAACCTGAGTCACCAATGGAGCAGGATGAGATTGTATACCCCTGCAAAGGCTGCGGAGACGTGCGTACTGAATGGGCTTCAACTTGCGTTGAGCAGTCTGACTGATAGAATATTACTTCACAGATCCTCGAAGAGGGAAAGGCATTCGAACTTGGTAAGACATCATATCCTTCTACCGCCTTTTGGTAAGGTAGTTTATGGAGGACTAATGATTTCATAGCTGGTAATCGATGGCATATCGATTGCTTTCGATGTAATACTTGCGGCACTCTTCTTGACTCCGACGCAAACCTCCTTCTCCTCGGCGATGGGTCGCTCATTTGCAATAACTGCACGTATAGTTGCAATGCATGCGGTAACAAAATAGAGGACCTTGCAATTCTTACAGGCGACCAGGCGTTTTGTGCTAGTTGCTTCCGATGTCGAAACTGCAAGAGGAAGATTGAGAATCTGCGATATGCTCGCACATCTCAAGGCATATTTTGTATGAGTTGTCACGAGACCCTAATGGCTAGAAGACGGAAGAAGACTCGGACAGCTGCGCATCAACCGAGGCCAGGGGGGAGCAACTCTCAGTCACCGATCCTTCTGGACAAATCTTTACCGTCTCTACCTCCAAACGCAGTACCACCGTCGAGCGCCTTCTCACCGAACCAGGATATAACCCCTTCTGAGATGACATTCTCCGAGACTCCAACTGAACTATCGCCAAGGCCACGAGGCCCGAATGTACGACATGATTCTAGCAGGAGCCTTAAGGACAATCCGCACATTGCCGAATACAGTAAAGGTACTTGCTTATATGCTAGAGGCACTATAGAAGTAGATAACACTGATACCGTTAGATAACCTGATACTCCCATCAACAACTTATCAGAGCAAACGCACATCCAGCTTACAGGATTCAAGAGTCTCGTCTGACGCAGCACGTAACGACGATGCTTCAGAGCCTTTCTCCTTCATTCCGCTTGCGTTCGATCCTAGCCCAGCGCCCGGACCATCTCCGATGGTGCAGAACCAAAGCATCGGTAGTCTAGATGGCAGTCGCGACTACTTCAACAGACCTACAAAGGCTGGCTCAATGAACCAACTGCAAGAACGTCGAGCACCCTCTCCGGCAGGTCTATTGCGAGATCAACATAGCCGACCGGCGTCTAGGGGTGGTAGTACACAGGGTGCGTCAGAAAAGAGTGGACAACCGCCGTCTGAAGTGATAGAAGCCACTCGTAACAAGGAACGGATACGGGGGGATGTCTTTCCCATAAGCACGCCCGATTCTGCTACCTTTTCACCAGCACCAAGTAGGGAAAACACCCGTATTCAACACACGACAACCCCAAGCGGCGGGAAATACGGAGGCCTAGATAACAGGGAGCACTTCCGACTCCAGGAAGTGCCACCGAGTAAAAAGTCTGGAGCGTCGTCTAGAAGCACGAAGTCAGGCGATCAATCTCCGGATCCATCCTCAGTATACAATGCATCATCTAACTCTGCGAAGAGTGGAACCTTACCCGTACCTGATGATGGCCAGTTTCAAGCTCGTGGGACAGAGTCTTCCCAGACTCTCCAGCCGCTAAAGATGAATGGAACACCACGCGCATCGCAGGACTCCAGAAGACGAGGGGACCAATCCACAGACTCGGCCCAGTCATCAATATCATCTCAGCTGTTTCAAAAACCAAAGCGAGAGGATTCGTTAGCCCAACAGCCCCTTTTAGTTAAGAATGAGGAGCCGATACTTTCTCCTTCAGCAGGGCAGGAAACTCCGAAGCGGCATCAGGCATCCTCCTCCACATCGTCGCATATGACGCTGGATTCTTCAAACAGGCCGACCCCGCGAGAATCCCCACGCTCAAGCTCCTTGGACAGACATATGTCGTCCGTACCATCACGAAGGCCTGCCCCGCAAAATGTAGCAGACTCCTTCACCTCTCCGCGGGCGCCACCACCACCTCCGCCGGCCGCGCAGGCTAATCATCAGCAATCTTTGTCTATGAGTAGTGCTCATCCTAGTGAGTCGTCTCGAAACAGCGACACAGTGGCTACTCTACCGCAGTATACAACAAGCGGCGACCTAAGCATGGATGATGATCTGGCAAGAATTCTGGCAGGGAGCAACAATGACAGTAGTTCTACGTCTCTCCTTCGTCGGGTCTCGAGCGCGGTCAGACACGGGCGAAGCTTTAGTGATATGACAACCCGCACTGGGTCTTCTCCTAAGTGGCCAAAGTCCCCGACCAACGGCGCTGGACAGCACCATTATGGACATGACATAAGTAGCCCGACGTCATCTAATACCACCGATTTGAAGGAAGAGAACTCTGTTCTTAGACACGAACTCCGCCGAAAATCACAAAGAATAGCCGAGCTTGAGGCACGCATGAACAATAGCGTGGACATGAAGAAGTTAGATACGAATATTCGTGAGAAGAGGTCGACCGTGGCGTTCCTGGACACGCAAAAGGAGCTAATGGTACGAGAACTTGAAATATTAACTGAGCATGTTGCGGCGGCGAAAAAAAGTGGCAAGCCACTTAATATGGAGAGTCTGAAGTCAGAAGTGCTCCGGGATTTTGCAATGTCTCTACAAGAACTTAAAGACACGTATGGACCAGAAATCGAGGATCTAATCCACCAGAAGAATCAACTTATGGAAGAGGTGGCGAATCTTGGGCGCTTGCGGGACCAGGCTATCCAGGAGACAGAACAACTCAACTCGAAGAATTCTCAACTTGCAGATCTAAATAACGAGCTCACGAATCAGATTCAAGAGCGCTACAAAGCCAATCGAGACCAAGTGATGGTTTCATCCGTTGATAGCCCCAGACATGGAAGTAATGGACTAGGGATCTACCACCACAAGGAACGCTCTGATGTTTCTATGGATGGCAGGGAATTACGGCCTCCCACCGGTGTAGGAGGTGGCGGATCTGTTGCCAGCTTACCCGGAGACCAGAGTGATGATCCTACCGCTGTCTTGACAGCGCCACACATAGTCAACATCCGCAAGGGGCAAGCGAAGAAATTCAACTGGAAGAAGGGAAGCCAGTCTGTTGCGAAGGGTGTCTCCAAAGGTTTCAAGGGTGCATTTTCGTCGAGCAATCAAAACCAACAGTATCAAAGAGAAGGGTCTGTGACCGATGCCGGCGTACCTTATGGGTCCTTACCCACTGACCCCCCCAGCGGGAATCTCCCACGTTCCAATACCACGTCCGATCTCTCCCAGCCAAGCTTCAAGCTCTTCAGTGCACAGAAGCTCCAGAAGGCTATGCCGAGCAAATCACAATCAAACGGAAACCTAACGGCTGCCGCCGAGAGTCCTTCGAGTAAGTCACACTACCCTCTGAATAGTCACTGGCCGTTGCTAAAATTTACTGAAGCTCTTTTCGGTTCAGCGCTGGACCAGCGCGCTGAATACGAGAAGCGACAAATCCCAAGTGTTGTAACACGTTGCATTGAAGAGGTTGAGCTTCGAGGTAAGGTTAAGATCTCCGAATCCTGTGGATATCAGCTAACCTTGTCTTAGGTATGGATCTCGAGGGTATCTACCGTAAAGTCGGTGGCAACAGCCAGGTCAAAGCTATCCAAGAGGGCTTTGAGAGGAGTGACGATTTTGACATATCCGACCCAACCATGGATATCTCTGCTGTCACTTCAGTACTTAAGCAATACTTCCGGAAGCTTCCTATTCCGCTGTTGACATTTGACATCTATGATAAGATCCTGGAGTCTAATTGCAAGTGCGATTCGAAATCTCTATAAGGGTTCTGCTAATATCATTTTTAGCTATTTATGACGAAGAGGAACGAGCCAGGTTCTTAAAGGCGGCCATTGAGCAGTTACCACCAAGCCATCGCTACTGCCTTGAATTCCTTGTATTCCACCTTGCCCGAGTCGCCCAGAGAGATAAAGAGAACTTGGTACGTCGTTTGAATTCTTCAAGCATCACCTTCCACGCAGCTGCTCATATACCACTGCAGATGAACCCGAAGAACTTGGCAGTTGTCTTTGCGCCAACCATCATGCGTGACCATAGCTTGGCCCGGGAGATGACAGACATGCATTCCAAGAACACAGCGATTCAGTTTATGATCGAAAACAATAAACTTATCTTTGGTGGCTCGTGATTAAGCAAAATGGAAGGAGGCAATTTTCTTGTAGCATCCATTTTCTGGTGTAACTTTTGTTGGCTAGCGAGCGTTGGAATGAAAGTGGACTAACATCAGGCGTTTTATCACTCAACATACCCCACAATGATTTTCTTCTACTACCACCTTGTCTCCATCATCGTCTGTGTTATCTCGAAGGAGACGCGGTGCCTTTTTCTTACTAGCTTCGGCAACTTGTGGTGGCACCTAAGAGCAAGATGACAGTCAAAGCACGCTGCCGATGACCAGTTGTCGCACGATACTTTTTGTTACGAGAGCCTTGAAGGCCTTGTTGCACTTCTTGTTCACCTTGGGAACTTTTTAAGGAGCTGTACATTCGAGTAAGGAGCGAATTCATGTTCTCAAGCTTTTAAGTTCTGAAAAATGCATGAGGTTTCTTGTTACCTCACTAGACGAGAGCCATCGTCTCAATTGGATGGGTGTTTATTCTCCACCATGGTCCGCTTCTGTACATCCCTATGAGCATAACTCTGCTCGATTAGACTCAGGATAGTTTAGGGCGTATTCAGTTCTTGAAGTGGCAGGACTGACTCTTGAAGGGTGTTCTTTGAATTCACAATGGTGCAATTCGTAATCAGTGATGACTAATTATGCCCGCTGGGCTCTATGATCTGCACTTATTGCGATCACTCAGCAGGGCTTGGAGCCTTGTCTTTGGTATGACTACATGAATAGTAAGACATGCAACGAAATGATTCCACGTTTAGAAGCTCAGATCAAGTTCATCTTCGTGCCGCTTGATCACGGAGGGACTATCCTCTAGATCCAGATCCTCAGTGTCGTTTGCCCCAGCCGTGAGCAGCAAATCTTCCACAATACGTTTACTGGCCTCGCGAGCTAAAAGAAATCAGTACGAAAGTCTCTTGAATCAATGTACTATTTCAAATAAGGAGTAATGGCTTGAGACAGGGCAACAAAAAAGTGAAAAACAACTAACCCGGTGTTTGCAACAGCCGACTCTGCGGCACTGTAAACTGCATCGTCTTTGGTGGGCTCATACCCGGAGGCATATCTCCGTACGCATCGTCGTCCTCGTCACTGTCCCAATCGACCTCGTCCGCCTGATACTTCTGTTGCTGTTGCTGCTGGTGCGACGACAGCTGCTGTTTTGGGGTTCTGGGACCACGCTCGCGAGCCGGGGTCCGGAAGGCCAGCCGAATGGGTGAGGAGAAGATCTCTGAATGTAGCTCTGGCGGGGCTTCGGGGGACGAGTCGGGAGGAGAGCTGGAGAAGGCTGCAAGGCGGCGTGACACAGCTGTGCTGCGGGGTGTTGTGGTTGTGGTAGAGGTAAGGGGCTTGAGTGGGGTGGCTTGGAGACGGTAGTTTTTGTCTAGGACGCGGTGGAGGAGGGGGTCTTGATTCTTAGGGGGTTGGGTCGCGGTGGCGGTGGGGCGGAAGGGAGAGGACTGCATCGACATGTCTGGTAGGCGGTTTGCATGGTTGTTGGGTCTGTGGCGTGGTGGGGTGCTAGGTAGTTGGGGAAGAGCGGAAGGGGAGAGGTTTAGGTCGCGCTTTAGGGCTTCGTAAGGGGATGGATAGTCTGCGAATTGTGGTTGGGTCCCGCCTGGTGCGGATTTCTTGGCAGTGCTGGACGGTGCACGGGGGGTGGAGTGGGACCCGGTGAGGGAAGGGGAGTCCAGTAGAGAATCGTCATCCGCTGCGCTGGAGTAGGCATGGCCAGTGCCGTTTGTTTCGCCTTCAGGCTGACTGGTATTGTCGGCGTGCTGGGTTGTGTCGTCGTACACGTCCCCGTCATGTTCGACGCCGGAGGTTTGTGTTGTGTCTTCCCCCTCTTCCCCAGCATCAGCGGCTAGTTCTGCATAGCTAGATAGAGCGACGTTGGCGCTCGATTCAAAAAACTGTTTCCAAAACTGCGTGATTGTTAATGCCACTCAAACTAACATTTAGGGTCCCACAGCAGTGAGCTGCGACGGTAATACCTTTGACCCCTCCCATACCGCTTTTGAATGTTCGGCATATTGTTCAACAATAGGGAGGATACTGGTCGTCACTATTCGGTGTGCCCGACTAAAGTTGTGGTCGATCTCTACAGTTGCATTTCTGTCAGCTGGCGCACACAGAAGTTCTCGTCAATCGGGTTGGTTTACCTTGGAGGGTAAGTGTGATGGACTGCTCTAGCTTCTCTAATTCCTCGGTCAACGACAGATTTCGCGGCGGGGGACCTGTTGGCGGCATCTTGTACGGAAGGGTTTGTTGGTGTATTTGAATTGTAAGGTACTCAGTAAGGACAATGGTATATTTGCGCCTGGAGGGGAAACGCGCTATTGTTTGCTTTAGGATGGCCCATGGCTGACGCGTATTATGTAAGCATTACATCGGCTACCAGACTCGAGTCACGCCTCCCTGCTTTTCGAAATATTCAACATTCACGCGCCAATCTCTAAATGTCCACTCCAGAAGCAGAATCGCAACCCCTGCGGCCTTATCCTCTCTACAGTACGACCTTTACGCTTTATCGTCTATCTCCACTTAACCGAGGCTCTTCGTCCTTACTGGAGAACACGACGCTCGCGCAACATGCACGCCATTTGAAAGACTTATTGGCCGGAGAGGTACTTAGAGGTGTACGGGTTGGATTAGTTGCCGGAGGCGAGGATGACCTGAAGAGGGTAGGGCGGTTGAAGGACTGTCGTTGGAAGCTGCTTGGGAACGAAAGTTCGTGGATCGCCGAGGAGCTGCGAGCGCGAGAGGCTGAGGACAACACTCGCGCTGAGGAGGAATTGGCGCAAGAAGACATCCGTGGCATCCATGTTGAGATTGAATATGAGAGGAATACCTACTCTGCTGCGTTACTGCGAAATCTCTTGTCACCCGCTATTGAAGACGACATTAGTCGCACTCACCTCCCGCTACTCCTCGTCCGAATGCCCGGGCCGCTTCGAGAGACTTTCCTTGACTACTTGCAGAGTACCTTCGACATCAACACTTCTCTACTTAAGCTCCCTTCCTCTTTTCTCACCTCATCCCTAGAAAAATTTCTGGAAAACCTAACTGCCTTGGACCTGAACGATTCTTATAGCGAGGACGAGCGGGACAGACAAACTTTCGAACTCATAAAATCTACCTTTAGGGACGTTGTATTTACGCTTTCTTTTCCGGCCCCGGTCATGCCGCTCCTAAAAGCTCTCGACATTACCATATCTAGAGATGACGCTCCCCGTTTCTTCATCGAAGGAAGGAAGCTGCAGGTTCAGCGTGAGCCACCGCAGAACGGCCTCGGGCGGAAGCGGACTGGACCGGCCACGATCAGTGGCCCCTTTACGAATGCTCTTTCTCAGTATGTCACAACGCATCTCGCGTTCTCACTGGCGCATCCGGACGTGGCAATCCCCAAGATTGCGTGTGGCGCGTTTGTTATTGCCGAATCTAAAGTCAAGATTTTCCCACCGCTTGGCTCAGGTACTGATGACGTTGTGACTTCGAGCCAAACAGCCACTGAAGACTTTATCCAAGGGCTGGCAAGGAGAGCGGAACATAGAGAAGCTGCCGCACTAAGAGATGCATCTGCTGCGGTCAACTCATAAGCCGAGCTACGGCAATGATGAGGGGTTCCATCAGGCTGCATTCGGAGTTAAGCTGGGATGGCGTTGTGGCACTAGGTATTAAAATATAAAGATGAAGGGGGCTTAGGAACGGGATGGCGTTATGCTATGGAGTAGGACAGACAGCTTTTGGTGGAACCAGGCGTCCATGTTCTGTGATGGGGAGGTGCACCCGTTTACGCGGAACATGTAGCACCAAAATGTCATCAGCCTGCCTGCCCCCACACGGGACCAAAGCGCCGCACGATATTTCCAAAATTATTGTGATCACTACGGGTGATTCATATGTAATTGTATACCCTATTAACAACTACCTTGACCCGCTTGTATCCTTAAAATCCGAATATCTAGGATAAATCTGTATATGACGTTGCCTTGCCATTAAAACGACGCCCTCTGATATAGATTCCTTCTGAGACATGAATTGGGACTTTATTATTATCCCCCACTTTCCGTTGTGGGCCGCATGTCGTTGGCTGCCATGTGAACCGCTTGTAATGAGCCAGCCTTCTGTCTCGACAAGTGTAAATTCAAGATTGCCAGCAAGGCTCCGGAGGTCCGGAGATGTTCTCCGGGAATGCAGCCGTACAAGAGTTTGGCAGATTAACCAGGCAATGTAGCTCGGCTGTCGTACATGCATACGGCAGCTAGCCAATACATTATTGCTGTACTCTCTTAGCGAGTGTACTGTTGTTGCCATAAGAGGTATGCGTAGATTCTGTAGAGTTGTGAAGGCAGACTATGGAAACGGCACCTCCAATTACCAGGCACACCACAGTAGTCTGGTCTATCCGAGTATACAATAAGGATGGAGCTCAGCCTTTCTCAAGTACAAAATGCCCCCATGCCCAAAGCGATGATAGCCAGCTGCTATTCCGTCCAGGCCTCAAGGGGGACCAAACGTGTGACTGAACATCTCATCTATACTTCCCTCTATGACAGCTGTGAACTTGATCAAGATGGATATCAACACATCAACCACCCAATGCCAAGCCGCTCCGCAGGCGTCTAAGTCGTAAGCAAGACGAAAAGCCCAGAAATATTCTATTCCCCTTCGGAGGGGTGACCTCTGAAGTCGATCCCATATTCCGTTGTATATCAATGCTAACCGTAATACAAGGACTGAGACTCAAAGCAGGGGCAAAAAACCCTGTACAAAATCTCGAATTAGCACCCTCACCCCCGAGAACCTCGCCGTAAACGGCGAGTACCACTCCGATCCGCACCAGCTGGCCCACCAGATCCTCGAGTAACGCCAGCGCATCTACGTTGTGGCCGCTAGCCTTGGGATAGCATTTAATCCCTCTAATTACGCCGGCATGTCGCCCATGGAGCGGTTCTTGAAGGAGCGGTAGGAAAAAGATAGGTGCTGCATGCTTTGCGATATATGGAAAGTTGTTGGATGTAGTTGGTGCTTTCTTGGGCTAGCCCTCTCGAAGGGTGGGAAGACTTCGGTTACCCGCGGATTCCGCCAGCCTCTCGACTCCGAAGACCTAGCTTTCATGGTACACGTTGGGCGGATAGAGAGGTCCACGAGCCCTCCACAGTGGTCGCTAGAGGGGACGTTTCCTTGCCATCTCCGTATGTTTCCATATGGATTTTAGATTTTCGTTTCCGACCACTTTAAAACGTTACCTCAGTACCATCCTATACAGCTCGTGCCCCTCCTGCTTATTTTTTTCGGGACATGTACTTCGGCATTCCTTTCCCTTTGCCAATGCGGCCTTTCTATTATAAGACGAAGTATTTTCCAAGTCCGACTTGGGATGTATTCCACGACATCGCGGCATAGCTCGGCCGAATGAATTGTATCATTCGAGAAATTTCCAGACTGAACCACGCTCGGGTAAGGAAGCTAACAGCAGAAAGAGCCCCTCCTGCGACCCGTCCGTACTACAGCCATGAGCTGGCGGTCTGATCCGTTTTATCCGGTTATCGGAGTTCAGCTGCCAGTCTTGATATCCAGGTCTGTCGGTTCCACTACTTCTCCCTTCCAGGTCAACACAACCTCTCGGCCCACTTGCTCTTTCCTATCTCCGCCACTTGATAAATACCGCACCGTAGCACCCACACCCGCGAGCCCTTCTTTTTCGCTATCACTATTCCAGAGGCATTGCTCGACTGTGCCTTCTAAGGAGGCCTTGATAAAGCATAAAGGTAGTCTGCTCTTGCCCAAGGCATCCCTGACCCCTTTCGTAGCGCTCTTTGGCACGATTAATACCCCCAGAACACCTCCTCTACGCCACCCAGTCGGTGCTCCTGCAAAC
Source organism: Nothomitra cinnamomea (assembly GCA_022345685.2). Lineage (NCBI taxonomy): Eukaryota > Fungi > Ascomycota > Geoglossomycetes > Nothomitra > Nothomitra cinnamomea. The sequence continues at coordinate 20,637 of JAJDMX020000234.1, read as the reverse complement.
GCTCCTTCGAGCTCCCGAACCAAATATGGCCCCGGAGCCTTGATTGCTTTGCACTGCACGATAACTTTCATAGGACCTTGAGGGACACCTGGAATCTTCCATTCGCCAAGTAGGTCAATGCCAGCGTCTGAGCGCCCTCCGACGCGCACAAGATTAAACCCCAGTCGGCGGAGAGACGATAGCACGGTATATTCGTAGGTAGTTCCCACGTACACAGTACTTGTTGGCGATAGGCCAACCCTTGACGCATATGAGAGAAAGCTCGGAAGATCGTGGTGGTTCTGCACTGTCCCATTTGCGGCTGCTGGAAACTCGAGACCCGATTGTCTTGGAGATGGAGTGGAAGAGGTTAGACGTGTGAATATCTTGGCCCGGTACACAGGACGGCCCAAGACCAACCATCGCCGTTGCGTTTGCCTCAAAGCAGATATTAGAACCATAACTGGATGCGGGTATCTCAGGGAAAATATGCTAAAACTCTCGAAAATCGTGATGAACGAAACAGCGTCAAAATAATGCAGACACCCCAGAGTTTTCAGAAAACATCGACTTCATGGAAACCGAACAACTGCCATTAGATGACCAAGTGAGATGCTCTTCAACCATGCAATCAGATAGCTAAGGTAAGAGATACGAAGCCCAAAGCGACAGACCGTGGATCCTTCAAGGATAGCACAAGATATTGGGGCGCGATTGATGTATAACAATTTATGCACCAGTGTTGCTCACAAAGATCCATTGAGCGTTCCCGTCAAAGGGCGGCGCTCGGCTAAACCTGCCTTCGTCGGGGCTTAAATCGCTTTGTCAATAACTTCAATCAAATTCCCCTTCCAACCCTCTCGCACAGAAAAGAACCACCTGTCATAGAAAAATGGCGGACCGTTTAACCCAACTCCAGGATGCCTTGGACCAGGTATGTTTTCGCTAAAGTCCCATGCCCAAACGAACAAGTGCTAAAGCCCCCCGGAGCATAGCTGGCAACACAATTCTACTCCTCCATCCGCTACATAAACTCCCACCACGACTACATCCCAGTTGCCAATGAACCAAAACACAACTTTCCCTCTGAAGATGCCCAGCAACCTGACCCACCGGCGCTCTTCTTGGACCGGCAGCGGGAACTCGCACGCGATCTCGTTCTAAAGGAACAGCAAATCGAATACCTAATCAGCGTCCTACCAGGTATAGGGACCAGCGAGCGCGAACAGGAGGCTAGGCTGAAGGTGCTAGAACGGGAGTTGAAGGAAGCAGAGGCAGAGAGACAAGAGGCCGTTAGGGAGAAGGAGAGAGTGCTGGCTGCGTTGGATAAGGTGATCGCGAGCGTAAAGAGGGTTTAAAATTGGATGCGTTTTGCTGCTGGAGCTCTTCCGGATTAGGGTCACCGGCTGTACTTCTATGAGCTTACGGGAATGCCGAATTTCAGGAGTCATAGACGGCGTTTGTGGTTGCAACCTCATCCCCTAGCTTTCAAGAAATCTGAAGCTGTGAATAGAGAGGTGCGAAAGTCTAAAAATTTTGCTTCAATTTGGATTCTCTTAAATACATCCATATCCTTCCTCCCAAATCTATGATCGGAATGAGCTAGTTGCGGATTCCGCCCAAACCAAGTTCGTCTTGCGCTATGCCGGGATCTTTGTCTATTCCGGATGGACAGGAATTTTGTGCCGATCGCAATATTGAGTGGAAAACAGTGATACATCTCGAGTTAGCCATATGGGGAAATGAAAGAATTTTCGGAGATCTATAGGTCAACGTCTCTAATATGAAAGAGTCTTCTCACGAAAATGTGACGGAGTGCTTGCTCAACTAAACAAGCCATTTATAATATTCGCCCGCGCCGAATGCATGAAATTAAATCTTCTTGTCTGCTTTTAGGTGCAGTGAGCCAACCAGATCTTTGCCTCCCATGTCAAACGCCATCCTAAATCGGGCTACTGGATGGAAAGTGTAATAACGGTCCAGCGCCAGACCTAACCCGCGCCCACCGAATGCTAGACTGGATAAAAATACTGGGAGAAAACATTTCCGCCCTGGAATGCGCCAATTCGCCCTAGAGAGCCGCTTCTGCCTAGGAATGCCTGCGAAAAAAAGGGGGGGCATACCAATGAATCAACATTCGGCCGAGCCAACGGCCGACTTGAAGTGTGAGGATGGGGTTTGTTCTGACGCTCGAATATCGCCGGGGTGGGCTAGTCGAACTACTTAAAGAGGCTCCTCAGCTCTTCAAGTCTCATCTTGATCGCTTCCGCCCTATCTATCTTTCCCTTGCTCATGCTCAGATCAGCCAAAGTCTGCTTTTTATGCTGAATTTTCAACATATTTTCTTCAATGCTTCCTTCCATAATGAATCTCGTTGTCGTTACCGGCCTCTTTTGACCTAAACGGTGCACACGATCAACGGCTTGCGCTTCGGCTGCTGGATTAAACAGAGGCTCCATGACATACACGTGGTTTGCGCTGGTGAGGTTCAATCCCACTCCACCCGCCTGGATTGAGACAAGTATGACTGTGATGCGCGGGTCGTCACGAAACATGTCAAGAGCAGCAGTGCGCTGGGGGCGCGACATCTTGCCATCCAAACGAGTGTAAGCGATTTCGTTGTCTTGAAGAGCAATCTCAATAAGGTCGAGATGTGTAGTCCAGCTGGAGAACACAACGCTCTTGTAAGGGGGCTCATCTGGGTTCGCTTCGCTCAGTGCATTAGACTCGCGGAGACAGTCAATGAGTGCTTTCGTCTTTGTGTGTGGGCCTTCATACCCCCTGAGCTTTCTGGCTTCGCGTAAACCAATCCTACCAATCGACTTGATATCTTCTATTTCAAACGGGTTTGTTTGCTTCAGTGCAAACAGTGGGTACTTTATTGGTAGCCCGCATTCTGGACAGTCATCCTGTCTGCCATTGCTATCTTTGCCTCGCGGTTTGAGGCTACCTGCACAGTCCTTGCAAAAGATGTGGAAGCATGCTGTCATGAATCCAACAGTTTCATCCCCAGTGGCTGCTGAATCATCTGTTGGAGTCCTCGTGGAGCTAGTTTTCCGCATGCAGTCACTGCAGTTGTCGACACCATTTTCCTTCATGAGGTTGTACATCTCATAAGCCTGCTTTGGCGAAAGTCCTCGCTTGTCTGTCTCCTCGTCGTCGTCGCTGAGATCAATGGCATTGTTTTTGCTCCATCCTTCAGTTACTTTCAGGTCCTCTTGGTTGAGCATATCCTTCCCGTGCGCACAGATCAGTCGAAGCCGAAGCATTGCCCTGAGGACTTGACAGTAGGTCTTTCCGCCGAGGGCGCTCTGTCGCTTCCGTGTTAGGATGTTCAGTCTAGCGTTGGAGTCTTGAGCAAACCAGTCGTATAAGAAGCGCTCCGTACTGCTAAATTGAAGACGGACGATTTTGTCATCACGTGGCGGAAGGTTGATCCTATCCTTCAGGCGCCTCAATGTGATACTATCCACAAGTAGTCGAAGTTTTGGTAGAGTTCGTGGATCTGCCCTCTTGAAGGGATTCAATATGTAGTGCGCAAATGCCCCTTTCTCGTGGAAAGGTTGGACGCGAAGGAACTTAAGAAGCGCACCCAAATCGTCCAGTCGGTTTTGCACTGGCGTTCCAGTCACCGCCCAACGCCGCTGTGCGTATAATGAGCAAATGGCTTTTGAAGTTTTATTCGACTGTTCTCGGATCATATGAGCCTCATCCAGGACAATGCGAAACCAATTGGTCTGTATGATTGGCCTTAGCTTCTTGCTTTGATTGTCCATCTCATTAGCTACAATGTTATACGTTGTGATGACTATATCGTATTCGGCCAGCTCGTTGATATCATTAGTCCGATTAGGTCCGTGATAGATATAGTAAGACAATGCTCCCGGCTTAATGTGAGTCTTGATTTGCTCTTCCCAGTTAGAAATAGTACTCAAAGGTGCCACGAGTAGTGTCGCCTTCGAGTTGCGAATAAGTTGTGAATCTCGAGGGTCTCTCATCGCCCAGTCCGTGGCGGCACTCAGGGTCGACATGACCAGAGCTAGGACACTCAGGGTTTTTCCGAGCCCCATCATATCCGCAAGGATTCCTCCGAGGACCTCAGGCGGTTTCTCTTTCTCCGCATTTTCTGTGATCATATTGTAGTAATACTTTTGGCCATAGCCGCGCGTCTCGATTCTCCAGAACGAAGAATTCTTATCTTCTGCATCTTCGTATACGCGATGCTTCTCTTTGTTAATCATGAACCATAGGCCCTGCTTCTGATGGCTTAAAAGAGGCGTGGTAATCTCAGGGACAGAATCCATCTCGGGGAGGTGCTCGGACTTTTCCAAATTGTCAAACATGCGAGTTAGTTCGTCGCGGGTCTCTCCAGCAGTTCGTGTGACATGTACCGGCCCATAGTTAGAGCCTAGTCCAGCACCCAGTTTCGCTGCCGCCGGAGGAGGGTATCTGGGGTTTTGAGCGAGTTCTGTCGGAATACCACGATTAACTGCAAGAGGAATTTCTAGCCAAATATTTCTCTTGCTCAAGTATAATCCGACTCGCTGAGCGTCTCCTCTCTTCCCATAAAGATTGAGGGAGATATCATAAAAGGCGGATTCATCCTGGCCAGGCATCTCTCCTGGCTTCTTTTTCCGCATGAGAATCCTAGCATGGACACGGATAAGTTTAGCGTCCATCAATGGAGCAAGGCCAAGTGCCGTGTCCCTGTTGAGGAATCCAAAATCGTTGTTAAGAGGATCGCAAGCCGTGATCTTGTGATGTGTGGGGTTTGGGCCAGGGCCACGAGTCAGTTGAACGGGAATGGTTGGCCACATGGTAGCATCAAGACTCACAGCGCCCAATCTCGGGGATGGTACCGTGTGGGCTTGAATACGGGCGTTTCGAACAGCACCATAGCAGACTTGTTGGGCTTTGGAATCGTAAGTAACAACTGGGTCGTCGTCTTCATCAGAAACTGTAAAAAAAAATATTAGTCAAGACACCAGAATGAATTTGGAAGAGATGACATACTAACGATAACATCGCTCTTGGGGTTACCTTTTCTCTCTCCAAGCATCTTTTGCTCCTTTATGTGCTGCCCAGCATCCCTATTTTTGGCACTTTCGACATAGTTGGCCTTTCCGTGAGGCAAATTTGTTTCCTCGTTAATAGGATCGCGTCTTAATCGTTTCTGGGGGGAGCTGCCCCTATCTTTCACACTACGCAGACTCTCAATGAAGGCTCCAGAACCAACTCTAGAACTCTCCTCACTTAGATCCGTTTTTTGAGCAGCCTGACTGTCAGCTTCAGCTCCCATCCACTGATGAGCAGCAAGATCGCGAGCACGATGTTCGGCGTCGGGTCCTGGTGGCAGCAACCGAGATGACTCGGGACATTTTGACAAGAGGTTGGTTGGTAACTCTTCTATATCTCTAAGTTTAGAATCTGCCGACTGTTCCATATCATCTACAGACCGCTTCAAAAGATTGGCTCGAGGATTGAGGGTCATGTGAGGGCCGAACTTGGGAGGACAAGTGGAGGCCACTGGCTTGGTTCCTGCCCCAGGCACATAGTCCAAACGAGCGACCGTTGAGACCGTACCAAAGTGGTGCTTTTCGTTTGATCCGACATTGTTGAGACTGGAAGGGCTTGGTGCGCGAATCAAGCCTTGGGATGTGGGTGCAGCGGGTACATTTTCTTCGGACCCGAATGAAGAGAATACTTTTAGTACGTTCGCTGCAGTGTCGCCATGGCCGGCCTGCACCGCGAGCGGATTTCCCGACGTGTCTGTGAAAACGAACCCGTCCATGTCGTCGAGTTCCCCGCCCTTGGCGATCTATTACCTAGGGAAGACGCATATGACGGGAAGAGGCGCAGCCGTTCAAACAGTGGCACTTTAGCAGAAACAGTGCGCGGATAGCGAAGCAAATCAATAAGCAAGGTAGCGAAGTAAATACGAACGCCAGAAGGCGTCGTAGGAGTCGCAAACTAGAAAGAACGACTGTGCTGTTAATGAGGCGCTATCAGAGAAAGCGTGACACAATCGACGAGTCACGTTCCGATGAGGATCTGATTAACTGTACATGGTTAGTGCATGCATTAGAAAAATAAGCTTTTAAGCCTCATCTAATCTTAGATTCTACCTTTCGGAGGCTTTAAAAAGACGCAGAGCGAGCGACGAACAAGGCCTGGTCTATCAATTAGCTCTGGGCTTAACTAACAAGGACTGGCAGAGGAAATCCGCAGATATCCTAAGCTCAGTTCCGCTCCGAAGGAAAGCTATGAAAGAAGGACAGTATTGTAAATAAAAGACTTTACCCGAAGACTGGAAAAGCTACAGTAATGCTAATGTCTTATATGAAAACTTGGCATGGTGTTTGAGAAGGTCATAGCAAAGGCTTGCGAGGGGCGACTGAGAAGCGGAGTTGGGCAATTCCAAATTTCATTAGGGTTTAGATGGATATGAATTGGTTTATGGGAGTTGCAATACTAAGGTGAATGTTGTTAGGTAGATTTTCAAGGAAACTTACTGAGTTCGGACTCTGGAGGGCGCCAGTTGCTGAACGGAAAGGTATGTTAGTGCAGAAGAAGACGGAGATGTGAGTTGATAAATGAGGTGAGAAGGCGGATGTGCGGAGATGAAGGCGTGAAGGGGAAGGTGGAGGGTGAGGGTGAAGTGAAGGCTTAGTGCGCTGGGGGTGGAGGCATGGATAGACGCCCAAGACGTCTGTTAATGATAGAGGATAATGTTACAGATACGTTCGAATTGATCAAATCATATTCTTGAGACTCACCAAGAATACTTTAAGTATGAGTGAAGTGTTTTGTTTGAGTGTTGAACCTGAAGCAGAAGCGTTGGTGAGATGTGACAGATTGTGAAAGCTTCCGATTGAGCAGTTGGAGGTGAATGTTGACGTTGAGGTGGGTGGGGTAGATGCTAGAGTATGGACGTGTTCAATGCTTGTGGAACCACTTTAGGAGAAGATGACCAAGAAAACGAGCGAGCGGTAAGCAGTAGAAGGAACCCTTAAGATGTTGCATGGTATGTGCGACATTCACTTGTTAATGATAAGCTCACGGTAAGACGAAATAGTGTGTCTGTGGGGGAATGTTTCAGGAAGAAGGAGCTCGAGGAGATTGATTTTACCATCAGACTATTGCTAAGCTTGTCTTGTTGTGTTTAGAGAGCTTGAGTAAAGGGGACGTGGTGCGCATGTACGAAAAAGACTCTAGATAGAAGACTGCTTTTGATAGTGTATATTAGCAAAGTGCTATCCTGTGGTGGAATCGGCACTTTCTTCGGGGGTTTGAGCGAGATAAGCGGAAAAGCTCGCAGATCGATCAACGAGGTGTGGCTGGACTTATAGACAGATTACGAGGCAGTAAGGCTCTCTTGAACGAGCATATGAGGGAGGTGGACGCACTGGCTAGGAGTAGGACCTTAATTACAGACAGCGGTAGTGCACCCGAAAGGGCATGGATGTATTTGAGCCGAGAAGGGTTCTGTGTCTAGCATCTTTGCGTTGTGATTGGACTTTCTGGAGTTGGACTCACCCGAGACATCGGCAATGGTAACGGAACAGGGCCTATTTTTAAGGGAGTGATGGATTTGCTTGCCTTCGTTGGCAAACGCCCAAAGTCGTTATGAACGATGACTAGACCAACAAAGTCTCGTTCTCTTATCCATAGTTCAGGAGAGGGTCCGCAAGCCAGTGGATTTTGAGCAGAATTCAATAGCAAGAAAATAACGGAATGTTACGTGAAAAAGTTGCAATGAATAGAAATGTGAACGCTTTAAATTTGCTCTGCTCCTCTGTATTTCTACAGCACACGTCATTCCAACCCACTAGACAGGTTACACCGTGTATGCTCAGAGTGGTAATCGGAATAAAGGAGTAGATAGAACGCCGTTCACCTTTTTTCTAGATGTACATAAATGCTATTTCCCATCGATTGCACTCAACACCATGTAAACACCGGGTTCTTGCTTTTCACGGTTTCTAAGCGCTCCACAATGACTTTCCGTTGGCTATGTTCCATGCCTTCGGCCGCAGCGTAGCCCAGGTCACCTTCCAAGTCTTCACCAGTTTGAAGTAAGCCCAAATTCTGGCGCCTGTAAGAGAAGGAACCAACGCGCCGTTTTGAGCCCAAAATATTATTCATTCGACGGGGAGCTTCAATGCTCGACCGCGCTCGAGATATAAGGCTAGGGCTACTGCGTGCTGATTCCGAATGAGTTGGTCTATGGCCATAACGTTCTGGCCTCTGATTTTCCATCCGGGACCCGTCAACCGTCGCAAATGACCTGGTGGGTGACAATGTCCCTTCAGCACCGTCTCTACTAGTTCTGCCATCCGAAGAACTCGACGTCCTTGAAAGGCTGAAACGACCGGGGTTGGGAAGATCTGTTGACTTCCTTTGTCCTACAGGTGGAGAACTGAGACTAAGAAGGTCACGTTGGGGAAGTGGTGCGGACGCGTTGGCCGCACTTATATCCATCTCCTCCTCGTCGATGCCCAATCCTAGTTCCGCTTCCCTTCGTCGCCTCATCTCCACGGAAGGAACGCTCAGAGGAACTGCCACGGGAATGTCCACGATGTCGTCGAACACAAAGACACGAGCTCGCCTAGTCAATTCTAAAGGGCCATGGTCTGAAATCTTTAACGTCTCAACAACGTTCCATGCTTGTCCTTTCATGACGGTAATTTGTCTTGCGAACATCTTCTCTTGAAAGTCGGAATCTTGGCTGAAGACTTTGCGCAGCTCAATTTGAGTTTCCCTCCACCACCTAGTTGATGTTAGCAGGGGAAGGAAATGGTCGCGTGTTTTCTGCGAGAACGGTTGACCGATGAGAGAAACGGGAAGAAATAGCCAACCAAACGGGAAACTCCGCCACTGTACATGGACGTTAGCATATCAAATAGGTCCTAGGGGCATGTACGTACCGCATCCGGATGCTTCCATGGCCATGATAAGCTATTATCAATTGCCCCTATCGAGATAGATGGGCCTTGAGCGATGTTCAAGGGCGTTGCAGACCGACTTGTTGCAGCCATCGGCTCTTGGAGTCTGTAAGGGTTTGGTTGAGGGAGGTCTGACATTCCAATATTCTCTATGATCCTTGGCTGCGGCGAAGGTGGCTCCGCAGTTACACCGTTCATTTTTGGAGGGTCTGATACGATAGAGACTTCCTGATTGTGCCAGTCCACTTTAATCATCCAATTATCCAAGCCCCGGTCCGTATTGCGCATTATATAGTCCAGAATGACTAGTTTCTCCAGTTCCTCTCTAAAAGACTGTTGTAACGCTTCTGTCCAAAAGAAACGCCTTTGCAACGTCTCGTCTTCAGATCCGGTTTCGCTCTCATCTTCGTCGTCCGAAGCGGCCCCGCTCGGTCTACAGGATTCACTCCATGGCCTTGGCTTCTTTCGAGGCGCACTATTTGCTCGAAAAGATGAATTATGCTGGTCTGGCCAAGGATGCTCTTTGAGAAATATATTTGCGTCCTTAAAGCCTTGAAGGAAGAATTGAAAACTGCCGACTTTTTGTGGAAGCGGTTTTTTCTTCCGATAGTAGTTTCGACGATCCCAGAAGTCGTAATGAAATGATTTAGAAGATAAATATACAATATCGGTGTATGGTACTAGGTTAGTGCGGAGTCGTACATCAAGGACATAAGCAGCAGCCTCTGATACGTAGCTAAGATTTGGGATGAGGCAAGCTCGCCCGAAGAAGCACGGAAACAAGTTCCGATGTATCCATTTTGTCCACTTCGGATTCCTTGATGCATAAGGCTCCTCATCCTTGGGCTTGAAGACGCCCACGGTCTTTCCTTGGGAGTTCCTTGCGAAGTAACTCCCAGAGCTCCCTTGGGATATCATTTTTGGATGTATACCCATCTCAATCGCAACCCGGACACTCTCCACCGCCTCATCGAACTGCTCTTTCGTGATTCGATCCCCATTGTTACCGGTGTCTTCTTGATCCGTGCTGTCTTCCGTCATCGGCCTGATACCTTCTGGTGCTCTGAAAACTGAATAGTGTATTTCTAGTTTCTCCTCTGCCCGAGTCTTTCCTTTCACCCTGCCAATCTTGAATTTAGATGCGATTTCCTCCGCCCATCTTTCCAGCCGTGCGTTTATTGCCTGAATGTCAACGCCGGAGTTACTCCTCGTTCTTGCAGGCCTCCTCCCGCTGGTCCTGACAGTTCGGAAGTCAGTTGGAGATGTGTCGGGTACTTGCATCGCAGTGGGGGGACGAGGTTGTATTGGGGCATAGCGGGGTGCTGAAGTAGATCCTGAAGATTGCCATTGGTACGCATCGTCTTCGTCCGACTCGTCACCGTAACCTCGACCATTATCCTCCTCGTCCTGGGCGATACGGGCGTACCCAGATTTGGCAGGCCGGTCTCTCAGCATTTCCTTTGAGCTATTGGGTGGGATTCATAGGTCTAGGGACTAAGTGAGGTTGTTGTGTCCACGTTCTCAAAGGTTCCTTCTTTGCTTCCCGGGTTGAGCTTAGAGGCCTGACGTGATGTCCGGCGGAGCCGCAGGTCCCTGATTTCACAAAATCACAACATAAATTTGTCTGGCGTGTCATAGGTTGGTTGCATTATGCAATCACGTGCAAGTGAATAAAAAAAATTAAGGATGATTTTAGATTCTATTGGCTCTGAAGTACATACATGCTGTTCTTACTCCGTGCGTCGTGAGTTGTCGATAAAATATTGCGTAAAGAATTGGAAACTGTTCCTTTTCGGTCTTTTTCTGCGAGGTTTCATTTCGGTTGCAGGCTGATCTCGGTTGACCAGGGTTAGAGTGAACAGCCAGTGGCTTCGATGCCTGGCGTATCTCTTGGCTCCCCCTTTGCGTGATCAGCCCTCTTTTATCAGCCCGATATAGGTTCCCTGTCACCTATCATATCACCATTTGCGGTCGAACGCACCGGTGCTGTGCGCACATGCGCCTAGACGTATATGTACCTAGCTTATAGGTTATGCCCCCAAATATTAGCCTAAGTCAGGGGGTCCAGAAGCTCTATCGTTGACACGTGGATTCGTGCTCGTCAGCAAATTTCGTTCCCTGTCGAGAATCGGAATCGGACCAGCGCGAGTGCTGCAGAGAAGGGAGATTACGATAGAATTGGCGATTCGCCCTGAATGTATTGAAGCTACTGGGACTCGCCCTGTACACTTCAGGCTGCATCTGCAGACCGCGTCGTTTTGGTTCTTGGGCAAAGGAAAAAAAATGTAAATTCGTAGCTCGGCTTATTATGGGAAGATTTCAAAGGATTCCCCAGAAATCCGATCCCCTTTATCCACCGTACCATGCCAGGGTTGTGCAATCTTGCCCAGCTCAGCTCAAGCTCGCGGCAACCTCGACGTGCATTCTGCAACTACCTACCAAACGTTCAATCAACGACGTTCTTCCTCGGCCTGCTTTTTCCCTCGCGTCTCTTCTGCATCCGTCGCTCCCTTTAGAAGTTTCCTTCTCGGTGTTCCTCACCCTGTTTCAGCCATATGGTCTCTTGTATCATCACCTCGACCCAAACGTAAATTTTCGCTCCTTTATCGCTCGCGCGCTACGGCTGTTACTATCGATAGATTTCGACTGCTCCCCAACACAACAACCCAAATCATAATTTTTCCGTCGTCAAATTCGTGCTTCGAATTTGTCTAGGTGGTAATCACGTCTACTCTGATCACGGCTTCAGCTCTGGCTCCTCTGTTATACCGGGCAGCGCCCATCGACCACCTACGATCTACATCTGCACAGCAGGCTCGAGACCTGCCGGCTTTCACCACGGCTCCTTCAGCTGAAGATAGGGCACAAGTGCCGCCGATAGACGACATTTCGCGCCCATCGTCAACCTCTACACAATCCTCTACTACAGCAGCGCTGCAGAACAATTCGCTCCCTTCTCTCCCTGGATTGACCACTCTGGCTTCCATCGCCTCTGCTCCTTCTTCACAATTAAGGTGCGTTTCCGTTCAGGCTTCCCGTGTGCATGTAATTTTATTTCCCCCTTCGGGCTGCAGAGCGGTTCAGTCAAACGATCGCCCAGTCAATTAGGCTCGTTATCGTCGATCATGCAAGAGCTAGAAGTTCTAACTGGGTACCCGGAAAGTAGAGCGTTCAATGTCGGTCACAGCATGACTTATGCCACATCTTCTCCGTCGGCGACCACAGCTGGTCAGGGCAACACTCCAGTAAGTCTCTTGCTATGTGAGACCTGCATATTTGGACCTTCCTACTAAACACATCACCCTGCCATTTCCCTCCTCCACCATTCCCTTATCGCGACGTTGCACGATGTCTACCACTGCTGACACCGAACGCGATAAATTACAGCCGATATGCCAAAATTGCACCACATCGACAACACCGCTATGGAGACGAGACGAGATCGGCTCGGTCCTTTGCAACGCGTGTGGTTTATTTCTCAAACTCCATGGAAGGCCTCGACCGATAAGCCTTAAAACAGATACAATCAAAAGTCGCAATCGTGTGAAAAGCTCTGGACAGGGGCCCAAGAAAAAGGTAGCGACCTATCTCTTGTCACGCATGGCCGTACGGGTGTGAACTAACATGCCAATAGAGTCTCTTTGATGCAAACGGACTGTCTATTGCTAGGTCTGAAGCCGGAACACCACCTGCTGGTCCTCTCGGCCATCGTCGCGCATCGCAGAAGAGCAACTCCGGTGCCTCAAATGGGTCGAATTCGCCTTTATCGCGTGCCGGGACGCCTGCCAATCCGCTCGGGTCACATCACCTCGTGCCCCAAGGAATGTTTGATGGAGCCACTCATTCTGACAATGGTTACATTCATTCGCCGTCCTTGCCGGCTCTACACCTGAACCAACCTTCCCCAGGGTCAACATCTTCGCTGAACGATAGACACCTTGAAGCACCACAAAGTTACGAGGCATTGTTTTCTGCGAACACCACTCTCAAGACTCGGGTCAGCGAATTGGAAGTTATTAATGATCTATTCCGCGGTCGGGTTGCAGAATTGGAACAGAGTGAAGCGAATGCAAGACGAGCGGAAATGGTTCGTCGTGACACAGAAGATCATCTTCGCAGAGTATTAGACGATACCCAGCGGCGGGAACAAGACCTTAAACGACGCGTTGACGAGTTGGAGAGAGAGATTTCCGAGTTAAAAGAGTCCTCAGGTCCTCCTGCCAAAAAGATGCGGGTTTCCGATATGGTGGAAGACAGCCTCGTCTCTACACCCCAGTCCACCACATCTTAAGCAATCCTATCAGCTGTCGTCGTACTCTAACCGGATCTCGAAGACCCAGTCATGGCCGTTCGTTTCACTTCAACGATACTATTATAATGAGCGTTTATTATATACGGGTTGGCTTTTCCTTAATTTAATTTGCTCTAGTCAACATCGCCGCAGATTGGCCCCTTTGACTGTGGCGAAACAATAGGGGTTTGATTTTGTTCTTGGTGTACTTGGATCGTCTAGCTGCTGTTACTGTCCTCTCTATTGCTCGTCCACGACTCCTTTACTATTTTCACAAGCGTATTGCCTCTCCCCAGCGTATATCTGTAACACTACCTCTCCGTACCCCGTCCTTACCAGAAAATGTCCAGCTCAAGCGCCAAATCCTCTCCTATCTAATGTCTTCCGTCTTTGTCCAAACACAAAAAATGGGCTCTGGTAGTGAAACTCGGCTTTTCGGTGGTTTTCTGAAGATACTATATAATGTCTCCCCTTAAGGATCGCTCCCCAGCTCATGTACCAAGGAACGAGAATTTTCTAATACCCGGTCTTTGTTGTTACCCTGCTTTACTCACTCTCTGTAACTCTAATACGTCACTGAAAAAACTCTTTTCAATGGTGGTTGCGCTGTCTAGGGTCTTGGGACGGGAGGGAGGAAAAGAGGGAAAAAGGGAAAACTCTTTCCCTTGGGTTGTTATGTAATAGAAGAATAAAAAGGGATGTTTTGTAAGGAAGAACCACAGTTTTCTGTGAGATGATCAGGGAGGCTTCAAAAGTAATATATGCATTGTACTCTCTAGAGCAGTTTGAATGGATAGTGGTATGGTCACTTTGTTGTGCTCGTGGTAGTAGTGAGTTATCAAGCCTATCAGATTGACGCCATGACTACAATTCTAAGTAATGGAAATAAGAGTTCACATGTGTACTCTAATGCACCAGAGAACATACAAAAGGAAAAGACACGCTAGCAGTTGGTCCTAACGTGACATGGAAGTGAATAGTCACCAAACCCTAGCAGACCATGGTACATAGCATTACAAAGAAGAAATTTCAGGCTTCCCAGTCTCTCCTCTTCGCTTTCCGCCGCCCCTCTGCAATTATACACCAGAGACTTAGTCCTACACCGCCTAGACTCGCAAAGAGCGTGACCGCATATGCGGTCCGGTAGCAGCCAAGACCATCCGAGCAGGCCCGCTCACCACCGGGCTTGATAATGCTATGGTTGTCGTAGATGGACCCTATGTTCCCCGACGCGGGCCGCCCTGTCAGCAGGAACTTAATATGTTTTCGTTCAAGAAAAAAGCTGTCTTGATAAATGGACGCATTGCGTGGAGGGGCGTTATGTTGTGTGATGAGGCGGCTTGGCACGGGCGCGATGAGATCTTTTATTTTAGCGTGATGTGGGGAAAACAGGGGGGTAATATGATACACCTCCGATAACGATAAGGGAGCGCGATAAGAGGGAAAAACCAACAGAATGAACCGTTTCCTTCGTGTACAGGAGAATTCCCGATGGGGGAGGTGAGACAAAAACGAAGGTGGCTAAAGTCGATGCTTTTGCTGCAGTGCACCGCACAAACGGCCGACTTACCGTACAGGAGATTGAAGATGTTTCCACTGATGACGGGCGCAAGGGTCATGCAACCCCAGCTACGGGAAAAATCGCGCAATGGTTAGCTTTCGGACCGAGGACCAGTCTTCGCATTGACGCGCAACAACTCACTTTTGAGACAGCCCATGTACGCCAAAGGCCTCGGAGACCTAAAAGATGACAGGTTAGCTTGTTTGAGCCACTTGCACGTGTCTTGCAGCTGGTTCTCGGATAGGACACTCACCATAGTAGGGTATACACCAAACAGGAATCCGTAAGCCACTACAACGCCACACGCAGACGGTCAGATATCGATCGGAGGATTCGGCAGGCACTTCTGAAACTTACAGCCGGTAGATCCTGAGACAGCCCACAGGTAATGTGGATTTTCGATTTTCATTGCACAAACCTGCGCAACACAAAATATTAAACTTGAAGCGACCAGGCACCAGAAACGACTCATGCCGAGCTTCTTGACAATGAGATCTGAGCCAGCACCTGCAGGTGCACCGTTAGATAGAGTAGCAACGGAGTACATCGTAGAGTCTCTAGCCCTTACCGCTCACTAGTCTCCCAGTGAAGCTGAGGACCGAAAGTACAGAAACGTGCATTGCTTGCCGTTTCTGTATGAAATCGGGATCCACGCTGTCGTCGTAGTGACTCCACAAAGCTTGGGCCTGTCGATATTGTTAAAACGGGCGTGTACATGCCAGACGCGGAATATATTTACATCGTTTCCAATATTACTGGCATACTGTCAGTTATGCTATGAGAGGGTGAGGGCGCCTATGGACTTACTTAATTGTCATTAACCCAATGCCTGTCAGTAAGCCTAGGAGTGAAAAGAGTTGCCAGAACTCGGCTTTGGGTAGGAGGTCCAGTCCTCGAATATCTATATGATGTGAGTGATCCCGATGTACCTTGGCCACTTCCTCTCTTCCAGGAGTCATATCCCCGGGGCTAGAGGACGAGGATTTTGAGACGAGTGAGGCTGTCTCATCTATGTCCTGATATGAGGTTACAGGAGTCTCGTTGACTAGCACAAAAGGATTTGGCAGCTGTTCCCCGAAAGTGTGGCTGACTCTGACGTGAACCCATGTGATAAGTGAATCTTACCTCTGTCTTCGTTAACGCTTTGTCTCCTCTCTGTGGACTTGGTCCTATGAAGTTGGTTTGAACTCGCCCGGGGACGGCCTTCGTCGACTGGCAACGGTTCATAATTTGTAGTGTGAGAAATGACTCGGAGAAAGAAGAAAGATACGAAGACTATGGTAAAAGTTCCAACGGCGAGGAGAAATAGAAAATCCGACGTATTCCCCGGGAAGGCGAGCGAAGATAAGGAAGAAAAGAAAAAGGCGCTGAGGCCAAATGCGGCAAGGGGGAATGCGGTAGCGGTTCCGCGATGATGAGGGAAATTCAAAGCCGCTAACCTTTGGTCAGCATTTCGAATAGACCTGACTAAAAGGGGTCTCACCTGTTTTAACTGATGCCGAAAATGCAGAACAGCTTCCTGTGACTTTATGAGTACAGAGATCGCCAGAGGGGATTGAATAAATACCTAATCCAGTTAGGAGCGAAAAGAAGCACAATAAGGGCACACCCATAACCCCGGGCCCACCGTCATATGCTTTCCGGGTGTCAGCGTTATGTTGCCTCACAAGAACAAGAGTAACAATACCCAAATGAATCGGATAGTATCCCAGTCCAAGGGCCACTGCGCCAATCAAGACAGCTGGCCGAGGCCCTTTCGAATCCACTAGTATGCCTACTGGTATGCCAGATGCATACATTCCTAAATTACCGGCGGTTCCCTAGTCATAGTTAGCACGGCAGAACTTTAAGCTATCCAATCCAGGCCGAGCTTGCATACTATCAAGTTGGTTTGTGTCGAAGAAAGTTTTAATCGTTCCGCAAATTGCGGTGCCCAGGCTGAATAGACATACTGTGATACGTTAAAGCCTTGACTCTTGAGAAACCTGTGAAAGAAAGACATACGTTTGTCCCACAGGATAGAGATATCATGGTCGCGGCGACCACTGACACCACCCTCATACTGCTCTCGGGCATCGTGATAACGATTGGGCGACGGCCCTCCTCCTTATCCAATAATGCAGGTTCAGTTCAGTTAGAAGGTATAGGCGTATGTGTTATCGTAGAAAGTCAGAGGTTGGTCGCGTAGGCCAGTGACAGAAAAGGGGAACGCTGTTGAATTGCGAAGGTGATATGACGAGATATGTTGCAATATGCAATCTAACATCAACCCGTCAATTTGTTACACGAGGTGGTCAATGGATATCAACTGCAGGTAGCCTCGCTCTATACGATTCCTGGCTTCTTTTGGTACTCACAATAAGAATCCAATACTTCAATCACCCGTGCAGCAAAATGCACTAATCGTATCTGCCTATTGTTGTTGCCATTGAATAATGTTTGAGGATTCGTACGCCGCCGAGGAAATATAAAGTGCGCTAGCCCACTTTCGGCGATAGCGCGCGTCAGCCCACTTTAAGCCGCGTTTAGCCCTGTGCTGTCAGTGAGTGACGACAGCCATCAACACATCTTACCGTAGGCGCCAAAACAACATCACTCCGCTCTATCGAACCCGCATCATCTATAGCTCATAATGGGCGCTCTCTTGTCCATACCTCTGCTTGCTGTGCCGAGCTTAGGCACAGTACGTTTGCACTCCTTCCCACCCGACTCTTGTGTTGAGACTAACCAAAGAATCCGAGGAGTAGATCGGAACTTTCGCTGCTTCATGCTGCGGTGCTGCGACTTGTGGAGCCGTCTGTAGTGCATGTGGGAAGTGCCAAAGCAGGTTCGTCTATATTATCCGCACTCCATGTTGCACTACCATCCTGATAGATTGATAGCGTTGCCACTCGGATTGCCTATGCGCTGATTCTCCTCCTCAACTCTATTTTATCATGGATAATGCTCACACCTTGGGCTATCAAGAAGCTGGAACACTTGACACTGGATTATATGAAGATTAGCTGCGTTGGGAAGCAATGTTACGGCTATGTCGCCGTCCACCGTATCAACTTCGCGCTTGGCACATTCCACGCTTTGCTGGCAGTCTTGTTGCTTGGTGTGAGGTCAACTAAGAATGGGAGGGCAGCAATTCAGAACGGCTTCTGGGGACCCAAAATAATCGGATGGCTAGTGCTTATTGTGCTCTCTTTTCTCATTCCCGACGGTTTCTTCATTACATGGGGCAGTCATATGTCCTTGTTCGGTGCTATGCTCTTCCTGCTGCTGGGTCTTATCCTCTTGGTTGACCTTGCTCATACCTGGGCCGAATATTGCTTGGAGAAGATTGAATTCCACGACTCTCGAGCATGGCGGGCACTTCTTATCGGTTCTACCCTTGGGATGTACATTGCGGCAGTCGCCTTGACTATTGTCATGTACATTTTCTTTGCTGGCTCAGGTTGTTCGATGAATCAGGCGGCCATTACAGTAAGTTTAATTGTGGACTTACAGTTACCCAAACGCTAATACATCCCGCAGGTCAACCTTATTCTGTTGCTCATCGTCTCATTCACCTCTGTCCATCCGACTGTTCAAGAGTTCAACCCGCAAGCTGGCCTCGCCCAGTCGGCTATGGTCGCCATCTACTGCACCTATCTTACAATGTCTGCGGTCTCCATGGAGCCTGATGACAAACAATGCAATCCCCTTCTACGAGCCCGAGGGACGAGAACGACCTCCATCGTCTTGGGTGCCATTGTCACTATGCTTACGGTCGCGTATACAACGACACGAGCTGCGACTCAAGGGGTTGCCCTAGGATCTAATGGTCCCTCTGGATATCATAACGCCAAGGACGACGACGAGCATGGGCTGGTTACCCAGCAGCCAAACGAACGACGAGAAATGCGAGCTGAAGCCCTTCGTCAAGCCGTTGAAAGTGGTGCTCTCCCTGCAAGCGCGCTAGACGACAGTGATGATGAGAGCGATGACGGACACAGCTCCAAGGATGACGAGAGAGGAAAGACGCAATACAACTACTCGTTGTTCCACGTCATTTTCCTTCTTGCTACAGCTTGGGTTGCGACTCTTCTGACCATGAACGTGGAGGTAGATAAGACTGGGAATTTTGCTCCTGTGGGCCGCACGTACTGGGCTAGTTGGGTGAAGATTGTTTCAGCGTGGGTCTGCTATGCAATCTACACGTGGTCACTGGTCGCGCCGATCGTGTTGCCCGATAGATTCGGCTACTAATGTCTCTTGGGGTCTTTCTCTTTGTTGTCTGAGGGAACCAAAGTTGTACTATCTGAAATTCTCGTTTTGTCTTTTCTTGCATTGGCATTTTACCACAAGTCTGTCGTCAAGCATTCGTTAAGGGTCGGGATTCTTGTTCACATTTGTATGACAGTGGAGGGGGGCGTCTTGTGAACCGTAACTGTTTCCATCAAGGTTCACAATAAAAAACCGATTATACCCATTTAGATATGACATTATCGCCATGACAAGAAATGCCGTAGAAATTATAGTGATACGAAGACCAATTCTAGACTGGCGCAAGTCGTGTCTCTCAATATTGCCACGTAAATTGTTTATTCCATGTAGATGCTGCGAATTCACGGCAATTCGATTGAATTGTGAAAAAATTGAATTCGCATCACCGATGTAGATGCCTATTCAACCTTCCATGTCCCACAAGTACGACCACGATTACGAGCGCAAACACAAACCCCTCCCAAAGCCACGTTCTCACCCGAGCCTCAGAATGACAGCCCATTGATAAGGCGTACAGCACGCCACTCCCACCACCCCCCCTTTTGAAGTAACTCTCAGCTAATTGAGATACTAGTGACTGCAAGGACAAGCTGTTTCCACGTCCAACAAGTGAAGGCAACAATGCGGCTTAATCGCAAGGACCACGGGCCACGCCAATTGACATATACATGAAGCCAGTGAGAATGGCTTTGGACTCTGCGTGCGCCTCTGATACTGACCTGATTCTATCGGCGGGGTTTATGTCGTAGCCTACCTCGCTCCGCCCAGGCTTCAAAATATTACCCTGATTTCCGGCTGCGGTGTCAGCCAGCACTAGGCGCCTCTGAGTCTCTATGAAGGTTTGTATGGCGGCTCTGTCGGCTGCATTTACTGTAAACTGGCGTATTGTAGTTGTCGGTGTAGGCAACCCTTAGAAATAACGTCCAGTCTGTTAACAACAGACTTATTTATTGGTAGACCTCAGTCGTGTTAAAGCGAATGTATTCTGTTAAGTATTACAGTCTTCGCTCCACTGCAGCGGTTTTCCCTTATTGCCCCATGAGCATGGAAATAATGGGTGTCTATTACAAGTGCCTCGTAATGTCGACACTACATGCGTCGAACGAGCTCCACGAACGTGCTGCGCAAAAGGGCGTCGCCACTACTTGACGTATTTCTACAGTGAACTCGCGGTGGAAGTGGAAAACTTCTGCATTGACGCATATGACGCCGTATTTCTACTAGACGAGAATCAATCTGAAAAAATCCAACTATATACCCAATCCAATATACACTACACTATACCTAGCCAAAAAAAAAAAGGAACAGGAACCAAAAACCCATTCCTCAAAGCAAAAAAAAAAAAAAACACACCCTATCCCCCTCACAAAAGTAACACCCCGGAAATACCTCAATCCCGTCTATGCCACCTCCTCCACCCCTCCTCCCCCCCCCTCCCTCCACTACTCTTTTTCTTTTCTTACAACCTATTATTATTCCTGGCAATGCTCTCGAACTCCCAAACTTACAAGAATGATTTCTTCAACTAGTTGAACTCAATATTTCGGGCACCCAAAACTCGTGCTTACTTGCAAACGACGACGACGACGAAAAACAGAACAGCACAG